>NIPQ01091842.1:1059-12465 GCA_002806875.1 Lepidotrigona ventralis hoosana
CTTTATATATATATACTTTATATATATATATACTTTATATATATATATATTATATATATATATATATTACGCAAAATATTCTGAAATTTCATTAGCTCTGTAATATGAATTGGTAAATTTTATCAATATAAATATAATTTTTTTAATTTTACCAAAAGAAATACATATGCCACGTTAACTGGAATTTTGCTTCGTTAACTGACCACTATTGTTCCCGCCATTTCTTGCAAGTATTCCGTTAGCCACAAGGTTGAGATCTTACATTCTAAAATCTTACATTTTAGTTCATACGTCTGAAACGTATTATTTTCTCAAGATATTTCCTTACTTCATAATAAAATAATAAAGATTATAATCACTATATAAAAAATTATTCTTGTTGCAATTACATCATTCTGTGTATTATTTTGTGTAAATGTATCGTAAGATGTAATTTATTAGAGACATACTTGTGATATGGGAAAGGTACAACAATCTTTTGACAATCGATCAAATAAAATCTCAATTTTATAGTCTATTAGTGAAACACTGATTATAAGGCAGACTGGAACTTGCAAGGATTAAAGAGCAATAGCGGAGGTCAGTTAATGAAGCAGAATACATAATGATAAAGTATACTGTATTTATTATACGACTCTTTTGAATAGTTATTGCACTGCACGTTATTACAATCATTATATTTATATTACCTAATGATTAACATCGTTTATGACTAATTAATGATTAACATTTTGTAATAACGTAATAATTCTACATTTACAGTGTACTAATATACAATAATCAAGCATTATGTTGATTTAAAGCATAGAATCCACGATGGCCGACGAAAGATCTGACTTGTGTGAATGCATATGGAGCCATGAATTCGCTATGCAACGTCTACTTTCAATTGTAAGTGACAATGAACAATTTTTTCTTTATCTATTCATTAGATCAAAATATATCAATAAATATGTATATATACATATATTATCTAATATTTTTAATCTTTTAATTTGACTTTTTATTTACTTCGATCACTNCTTTTAATTTGACTTTTTATTTACTTCGATCACTCCGTAATCGTGTTTTTCTATCGTTTAACATTTCTTAAGTTTTAAACAAGTACGAAACGATCATATTAATTTCTTAATTAATACGTTTTTATGCAAAAGATTTTGTTTAATATTAAAATTTCATATTCAACATCAAAGATCATGAATTTGGAATGAAGATTGATCCGTTCGATTCATTAATAGCAATCAGTAAATTCGTAATTGCCATATAAATGAAAACACAATGTACAAATGTATTTTTCGTGTACGCAGTAGAGAATATATTACTTTTGTTCGATTTGCAAAAATTTGTTGCGATAAGCGGTTTCGTTTTACCTTATCGATTCTTTCGTAAACGTTACACAATATGAACAGATACAGAACACATACGAATAAATATGCAAAAGTTGGTAAAATTTTTAAAGTAACTCTAGTCACATTTATAAACTTTTATCAGCGTTATTTTATCGTTTTAGTTACGACAGAGTCAAAGTTATTGCACGGACAATGAATGCTTCAGTATGTCGCAATGTAAGTGTTTGTATTTTTTTTATATTTTATTAGCTACGATAACATATAAGTTTAATTTAATTGGTAATTTTTATCGTTTATATATTTCAGTACCAGGACCACGCGATGATGATCTGTTGCCCTCAAACTTTTTCATGACTATTTTGTTAGTTATTGCATTCGCTGTTCTTATGTATTCTTTTAGACCAAATTCTCTTCGTCAAGTGAGCAACGATGCAGTTAAAGATCGAGATAACGAACGTGTAAGTGGTACATCACTTGAATGTAATCCTATTAACTTTCTTCTTATCACGTCTTAAAATCATATCTTAATACAATTTTTATTTAGGACTCAAACAATGATCCTCCTGCACCACCACCAACTGCATAATAAGAAGTGTAATATGATAAACACTCTCGGCTGAATTTTCATAGTAGAATCTGCTAAGCTTATGATAACACAGAAACTGAGGAGAGGATAATTAGTTAATTCATTCGATTTATATGGTATTGCTAGCACATATTTAACCCAATAACTGCCAATTGCCTTTTACATATTTGGAAAGTATTATATCTATATACTTTAACGAGCACACATCTTCTCTTCTTCAGTTACTAATATCACATGTCAGAAGATATGTTTACAAGAAAAAAATATAATTAGTTAAATATAATACGCATATAATCACCAATGTCGTGCCACAGGATGTTGGAAATTAATCTTTTAAAATTAATAAAATTTTAATTTATCTTACAAATACGTGGCAGTTTAAATAACATACTGAAATTGTGATTGCTAAGCTGAAATAATAAAAACTCTTTTATCATGTTGTTACTGTGACTGCACATATTATTATATCATAAGCAAACTGTTGAAAATGTATTTTGATATTCATTATTGTAAATAGTTTGAGTACCTGCGATTCAGTAAGAATATTGCATTGTAGTATTTATATTAAATTCGATAAAGTTTCATCACAGATATAATTGAATTTTGTAGAGTGAAATTTATTGATGAATTAAAAAACAACGTGACAAACAAGTAAAATATATTGGTGTTTATTTATATTTTTAAATTTTAATTTTTGAGATATGCTGAGGATGTACATGATAAGAAATAGTATAAAGACAATCTTTTTCGTTTGGCAACAGGATTAAAAAACTAACATAAAAGTATTATAATTTTTTTTTTATGTTTAGGTTAGGTAATAAAAACTGTGAAAAAAAAATTAAGACTATGTCCCCAATAATTTCTACTAAGTTATATTACTTGTGCTATTCTTATAATAGCATATGATTTATGTGATTCCATGCTTGCATGTTGAATATGAAAGATGAAAATTTTATAATATAAACTAATCTCTTCTAATTGTATATTTCTCTATGATATTCTAAACAATAAATATGCATTATATTTTATATTTCTTTCCACTTGCTTTGTTTTGTAAGAAAAATACAGTTTAATATACAATAGAACTTCGTTTATCTGTACATAAATGGGACAAATGCTAATGGGCTCATTCTACTTTTACTTGTTTACATAATAAAAGATAACAGATAAGAATAACAGAAATTGATCAATTATGATTTCGTATGTCTGAGGTTCAATATTAATAATTCAATGTTTAAAATATATAAAAGAAATTCTACTGTATTATAAAAATGTATGATATTGATAAAATTTTAATGTTTCATTTTTTGAAAAATACAATATTATTATTTTCCAACTAAATAACAATGTAATTTGCATTTGCTTAAGACTAGTAATATTTGAAAAATAATATTTATTGTAATTGAATAATTCATATGTGATATTCAACTGTTACAGAAAATAATTACAAACATGTATTTCAAACAAAGACAAAATGTGTAATTGGAACTATAAATAATTTTATAAAATTAATACTTCTCTAATTATTTATTAATATTTAACATGTTATTAATTTAAGCATGTTATTAATTTAAGCATTAATATTAAGCATGTTAAAAGCTATACGTGCTGTTTGTTTAAAAAAGCAAACATATTGAAAATATTAGAGATTAACTTTAGAGATCAACTTAGAGATTAATGTTTGTTTTCATATCAAATTCTTTTTTTATTTCATTTACATCTTGTATTATGTAAATGTATTAGAAATACATAATTTTTTAGAGGAAAAATAAGAAATGTACACTTCAAATATATCTACGAAGTGCTTCTATATATCCACATAAGACTTTTTTTTATTTATATATATACATAATATTTTCTAGAATTAATAAAGTTTTTGTTGTTATTACATATTTTGTTTTAATTAAAAAACAAAATAAAGTTTTCATATAAAAATTGTAAAAATAAATTCTTTAATTAATAACAATTTCAATTTTAATTTCAATTGTATATTTATAGAACTTGTTTGTATTTAAAATATTACTGACGAATAAAGGAAATTAATTTCTTAATTATTTATTAACACGTTTGTTACCACCATATGTATAACTTATTAATTCATCAACTTACCAATTCAGTATCATATATATATTAACACATTTCATAATGACTGGTTTGTCTATTTAGTTCATTGTATGTGCATAAATGAAAATGTGTGACATAGTGTGCAAAAAATCAAAATTTGAACAATAGGTTTTTCACATGCCGCGTGGTAGCGAACATGTTAAAGAAAATAATTATGCACAGATATTTACAATTATATATAATATGACAAACATTTTAAATGCATATATCGACATATTTTGTTTAAAAATCATTGATATTACATAAAGAAATATTTTCTATATATTGAACTGATTGATTTTCTATGAACATATAGACGAAATTCCGTGATAAAATATAATAATGTTTAAAATAATTGATTAATACTAAAATAATAATTAATTAAATTTGGAATATTTTTTTTATAGATATCAAGTAATTTAGTTCATTTATAATGCATCGCGTACGAAAATGCCATTAATTAATAGAAAAATAGTATATATTTATAGTGTATAAAATAGTGTATATTTTTACATGTGAGACATGAAATTTTGTTAAAAATTATGATTCTTTTTACATTTTTCCGACATACGTAGGAAGACCTATTAAAAGGACGATTACATTTTACTTCAAGGCCTCCTTCCCATATAAGTCTATTATGTGAAATATCAATGGTAATGTATTTTCTATAATGATTAAAAAATAATGAAACTTTATTTATTAATTATTATGGGTAAAAAAAGGAAATTTATAATTATAATTATAATATGTTGGGTGGTCTTTGCCTAATAAAAGATAAGAATAATTGTACATACAAATATCCCCTAATATAAAAACATATTGACATATGTTTCATGTCAATGATATATATATATATATAGATTAATTAATAAATAAAAATATATGTATATAATTTTCTAATCAGAAACATAATGTAACGGAAAAAATTTATATCTATTTACTTTAATATGTCAAATGAAATTATTGCTTATTCATGAAATAATCATTTTTTGATATCATAAATCTTAATGAGATACATATAACTATTCTTGATGAAGTTGTGCCAATGTATTTCTTACTTTCTGCAAAACTCCAGTCATTTGTTCGTACTTACCTGTTGAATCTGGTAAATTTTCAAAATTAATCACACTGCAAATATTCTTTGAAAATTTTTCAGACGATGGTAATTTACTATACGGAGATGTACTTTGTAATACCGGTGTACCTAAGTCAACGGACTTTACACTTCCATGACTTGTATTTATTCCGTTTTGACGAGTACGATTCGATTCTGGAGTAACTTCATTACTAGGTCCATTAGATTTTAATATCGAATTCGAAGAATTGCTTTTTGATGAAATATTTGAATTTGAGTTTGATTCTTGAAGTTCTACAAGTAGCTGTTTTTTCATGTTTTCCAATTCAAATAATGACGGGGAATTCGCTTGTGAAGAAAATGATGCGTTATCTTCCTGTAATGTTTCGTACAAAGTTATTTAATAAACGCTATTTTTATACAATTAATATTGAATTAATATTGAAAATTAATATTGAAAAATACGATAAATGTATATAATATTTTCATACGTACTAATGATTCGGGAAATGGTAATTCTTGAGAATGATAATCTGAATCACTAGATACATTTGTTGATCTTGGTAATGGATCTGGTGGTTTTACAGGTGATTCTTGTGATAACGATGATTCTGGTGATTTTACAGAGAATTCTTGTAATAATGGTGATACTGGTGGTTTTACGGGGAATTCTTGTGATAATGGTGGTTCTGGTGGTTTTACGGGGAATTCTTGTGATAATGGTGGTTCTGGTGGTTTTACAGGAGATTCCCGCGGCAGTGGTGGTACAAATAATCCATTAGTAGATATAGACTCTATCACATTATCTACTTATTAGAAAGCAAAAATATTTTTGTATTATAATTTTATAATAATATGTTTTTGCATATTATGTGAATTTTAGAAAAATGTGAATATATAATTTCCATACCTTCTATACCTTCAATTTCCATTTCAGTGGGTTCTGGACTATTTTTTGATGTATTATCAAAAACTTTCAGTTTCTTTCTTTTATATCCATCATCTGCCTTTTTTCCTTTTAATTTTAACAACATCCTTTGTTTGCTATAAATAGGCAACATTGTCGATGACCAAGATTGTCCATCCTTCTGTTGTTCATAATAAATAAATTTCATAATAGTTAATAAATAATTGATAACAAATTTAATTTTGTAAATATATACAAATTCTAACTTACAAAATTAGATTTGTAAATATATAAATACAAATTCTAATTTACAAAATTTCCTATTACTTACATCAAGAGTACCAGGTGGAGCTGGAACATTGAAACCAGGAAAGTCATAAATTTTTTTTATATCATACTGATCTCTGTCTCCTTCTTCAATAATACATCCTGGTTCATCATTAGGATCTTCTTCTGCTATGCCATCAGAATTAAATAATGACAAACCAGAGTGTTGTAAACGTGCTTCTTCTAACCACCCTGGAGGATATCCAAGTGTTCTCATTCTAGGAAATTTTTTTTTAATACATAAAAATTATGAGAAACACTTGAATTCTCCTATTGACTATATTATTTATTTACATCTAACAAATTGAATATAAATATATATTTTTTAATTTTATTCTATGATTTTTAAAATATGAATTTAATTAATTACTTATATATATGCCTAGGTAATTCATTGTTTCTGAGACCCAATGCCATACGTAAATTGTTACTTAATTGGCCAGGAATTATATGACTAAATTTCTGGTTATCTTCCAAGTGATATCTAATAGTTTTTGAATTTGTTTTCATATTGAAATTTTTTCTATTTATCTCTATAGCTCCATAATTTCGTGGTTTTGTACAATCTCTTAAATTATGATTTCCCAAACAATTGAAACACATGAACCTCTGTGGACCATCATCTTTGGGCTTTTCATTTGATTCTGATTTTATTTCATCAAATACATTTTCATATTTCTAAAATAATAATCAATACCATTGAAACATTAGATATTAAACATGACACTAATAATTCTCTGTGGACCATCATCTTTGGGCTTTTCATTTGATTCTGATTTTATTTCATCAAATACATTTTCATATTTCTAAAATAATAATCAATACCATTGAAACATTAGATATTAAACATGACACTAATAATAGTAATTAACAATGTAATTTTTCAGATTGATTAATCTTGAATATTTGTCCCTATATGTAATTATTGAACATTACAATAAAAAAAAGAACAAACCTTCCCATAAGTTGGAACATCAAACTCATTTTTAAGTTTTGGCTGTTTATCTACAGTAAACAATGTATCACATATTATATCTTCACTGTCATCACTTTCTGTAGTAATTTCAACNACACTAATAATAGTAATTAACAATGTAATTTTTCAGATTGATTAATCTTGAATATTTGTCCCTATATGTAATTATTGAACATTACAATAAAAAAAAGAACAAACCTTCCCATAAGTTGGAACATCAAACTCATTTTTAAGTTTTGGCTGTTTATCTACAGTAAACAATGTATCACATATTATATCTTCACTGTCATCACTTTCTGTAGTAATTTCAACAGACTGACTCATAGAATCAGTATCATTATCCCAAATTTCTAATGTTAAACCATTATCATTTTCTTGATATTTATTTTTTGAAGACACTAACTCCTCCAGAAACTCTTTTATTCTTTTAAAATTTCAACAGACTGACTCATAGAATCAGTATCATTATCCCAAATTTCTAATGTTAAACCATTATCATTTTCTTGATATTTATTTTTTGAAGACACTAACTCCTCCAGAAACTCTTTTATTCTTTTATTATATTGCCTAAAAATTTAACAAAAGAAACAGAATTTACTTCATTAAGAAGCAGCAGATCCTGCTGTTGAAAATTATTTAAATATCATTTTAGAATGTTAAGTAGCTGATGCAACTTTATGTAGAATCGAAGTAACTTATTTCATCGACTTATTTTATAAAGTAACAATGGCTACAATTATGTAAAATAAAAAATTGAAACGTTATAATTATTGTTGTTATTATTGTTATACAAATTGTTTATGTTTACGTTTATTCTGTATATGGTTTTTAGGTTATGTAAACAAGTTGCATCATTTGCTTATTTTACATAAAATAAAAAATTGAAACGTTATAATTATTGTTGTTATTATTGTTATACAAATTGTTTATGTTTACGTTTATTCTGTATATGGTTTTTAGGTTATGTAAACAAGTTGCATCATTTGCTTATTTTACTCGAAAATTTATCAACTATTGTATATAAAAGTATTGTAACAATAGTAAATAACAATTTCTTTTACCGTGAAACATTTTCATCTCGAAATATGACCGTCAAAAGTGGTTTTGACGTACTCGGGCTATTGCAAGCTTCTGTTCTAGACGCATTTACTATTATGTTACTATTTGTATCATTGTTGGTCAAGTTGGTTTTATTTGCGTTATTGTCCGATACTGGATTTTGCTCAATTGACCATTCATTTTGATCGTTGTTAGTAACATTGATAGCATCTTGGCTCGAGTCCAAATCAATCACCTCTTCGTCGGTGTCTTCAATAGTAATCATAGAATTCATGGAAATACTATTGACACTAGGAGGAAAACATAGATAAAACTATTTTGTACTGTAAACGTGCGAGACTCTTACGTGTAAGAAATCTTTCTCTTTTTTGACCTTTTATCCCAATGAAAACACTATGCTTCAATGCTTAATAAGCCTGTAACGCATCAAAACTTAACTGTAGGGGCGCTCTCATTCGCGTGCAGGTCATATACCTTATCCGTGAAGTAAGCATGAAGTAGATTTTCTGGAATTTTATTACAATGGACAAGAGCAATTTTAAACGAGCAATTTTTTTTTTTTACGGGTAATTATTCCTCATGAATATAAGTGATAATTTCAAATACCATTTAAAACTGTAAAAGACAGAAGTTTTGAAATAAATCTCATATAGAGATCCTGATATATGTATTTGTGACTTTGATCATAAACTAGGCTTAAGATAGATATGACATCTGATGGGAATTCATATCACATGTTCTGAAATACCGATCGTACGAAAATCGAAGGAACTCAATAGATAAGAAACGTCACAGATTCAGTAAAATAGCGAAAACAAATGGTGTATAGCTAGTTTTAAGGGCTCACTGTAAAAGGAAGATTTCAATTTTCAAGATCATAATTGATATGATTATGAAAAAAATTGTTCAAAATTGAACAAAAATTACAGTAAAATAGCGAAAACAAATGGTGTATAGCTAGTTTTAAGGGCTCACTGTAAAAGGAAGATTTCAATTTTCAAGATCATAATTGATATGATTATGAAAAAAATTGTTCAAAATTGAACAAAAATTAATCAAAAACTTTTCTTCAGCCAGACGTTTGAATTTTTATAATTTTCGAGAAAAGAAAAGTATTCTTACTTTTACATTTGCTGCATGATATAAAAATAAATATCTTTGAACGAAATAAACTCAAAATTAATCAAAAACTTTTCTTCAGCCAGACGTTTGAATTTTTATAATTTTCGAGAAAAGAAAAGTATTCTTACTTTTACATTTGCTGCATGATATAAAAATAAATATCTTTGAACGAAATAAACTCAAAATTGTTAAAGAGACTTCACTCTTTAAAGTAAAATCAAGTTAATTGTTCTACAATTTTAACAGAAATTATAACAGTCGACAATTTTTCATCGAGTGTGTGAATATTTTCGTTCTTTTCAAAAAATTTCTCATGAATTTTGTGTGTTTGATTTAGATTAGAAGTTTTTATTTTTTATACCCAGTTAACATTTCGTCCGAAATGCGCGCGTACTGGGTTTAAATTAGTTAAAGATTACAGCGCCAACGGTGAAATACGCAATACACTTCCTACGATTCTCGAACATAATCGATATTACAATATTTCTCATGATCGATTCTTAAGCGCGAAGCATGGCGGAAAAAAGCATACTTGATTTGCAAAGAAAAAAATATTATCCAGAAGTTCTCAGGTAAAAATTCAAATTAATAACTGTTAGATTTGTGTTTGTGTTGTGAATTTCTAAATTAAAACTTACTTTTGGCTTCAATTCATCGAGATCTGCGAGACTACCGAAAAAGTATATAATTTCTAGTCCTCTAAAGTAACATTTAACCAAATAATTATTACATATAATTTTCAACAATTAAAGAAATATTAGCATATAAACATTTAAACAGAACATACTATGCTAAAAGTTATTTATAATTTTATACCAAAATTTAATTTCAATTCTAACTAGTAAAAATGAATAACTCATTATTTTAACACACACGTATTTTATTATATAAATTGCGATTTCTGTTTCACTAGCCCTTTTGGCTATTGTCTTAGATTTTTTTTTTTGTTAGTAGTTCTTCTGCTTATTGTGTTAAGTTTTTTTTTCAGCACTCCTTACCTGCACTGCGTTTGTTACTGAAAATACTGCTAAAAAAATATATATTTTTTATTAACTATAACTTTCTTAAATTTTATTTAAAAGTAAATTCACATATATTCATATGTATAAAAATCTAACTGATTTCACTTATTTTATTTTATATACGATACATTTATAAAATAAAATAAGAGAAGTATTGCAATAATATATTTAAATGGAAATTTAACAATGAAAATTTGAAATAAGTACAAGCGCAGAAAAAAACTAAATTGATTGTATAACTGTTGTAAATAAATTTGTTTAATTGTTTAATTTGTAAATAAATTATTAGAAATGTTAGATAACGTTTAAACAATTAGAATATTTAGAAATGTTATTTAAAAATTCAGTTCAAAAGTTTGATCGACGTGTATTCGACGAAGGTTCAATCGGTAATGAGCTTTTCTTTTCCGGTACCGGTCGAGGTCAACTTAGTCTTTTGATTACCAATTATGCGGAATAGTTTATTATCTTTGTTAATACTTCGAAATATGATTTTAATTTGTAATTTGATAATTTTATAATTTTTAGATTTTTTTCGTCGTAGATTTACAGCCCCAGTTAATTTAAAACAATAACACATACTGTAATTGCTACATTTTCTGCAAACTAAAATTATATTACATTTCTACAATGTATTATTTATTTGTAATTTCAATTTTAACCACTAGTTGTATTCTTATTCTACGCTAAGTCGATAATACTGAGAATGATATTAAAATGGTAAATACCATGATATAAAGATTTATACATATATATATATTTATATATATATAAAGATATATATATATATATATATAAATCGATAATACTGAGAATGATATTAAAATGGTAAATACCATGATATAAAGATATATATATATATATTATATATATTATATAA
>NIPQ01091844.1:0-17899 GCA_002806875.1 Lepidotrigona ventralis hoosana
TAATTGATATCATAAAAAAATTGTAAAATAATAGTTTCATACACTTTTTTTACTAAGTTTTACAGTTAAATGCGAATCATTTTCATAACATGCATGTTAGTCATATATTTTGAAATAGTTGGAATTTGATTGTAAAGCAGCGATCTAATTATCATTGTTTGTGTTTTAAACAAATTGTGTATATTTAAACCAAAGATATTTCGATGACACGATATCATGATATGTTACAAATATATATATGAAATATAAAAGTAAACAAAGATATTTCGATGACACGATATCATGATATGTTACAAATATATATATGAAATATAAAAGTAATTATTCTTAACAAATACGTCGCAATACATAATGCAAGTAGAAATGCATATAAACATTTTAAACCATATGTTGAAACACAATATCATTCAGGTATAGAATTTTCTAAAGTTGAAGTTACAATATTTCAGTAAATATTATAAAATCATACAAATTACAAATTAATACCTGTGATTATCGTCGATACAGAAAAAGTATGTAATCATTTTTAGCCATAAAACATTTTTGTGTAAAACTTTTTGTGTGAACAATATTTCAGTAAATATTATAAAATCATACAAATTACAAATTAATACCTGTGATTATCGTCGATACAGAAAAAGTATGTAATCATTTTTAGCCATAAAACATTTTTGTGTAAAACTTTTTGTGTGACGATAATACATTATTAGATTGTTAACAAAAATTTGTGAAAAATATAAGTTGCGATAATATGGATAAACAGACTATGAGATTAGAGATAATTAATACAATGTCTATCATATTGTAAAGCTCATATGCTTACAAAACTTGAATGAATGTGTTTACAAGATTTTTGTTATTGTATATTATAAATACATTACATTATACATGATCATTTTCAATAAACATATTCTGTGAATTAGACAAAAATGTATTGAATTCAATATAAAGAGGAAAGTAAATATACAAACATAGCTATCAAAGATCACTAATATTATAAATACATTACATTATACATGATCATTTTCAATAAACATATTCTGTGAATTAGACAAAAATGTATTGAATTCAATATAAAGAGGAAAGTAAATATACAAACATAGCTATCAAAGATCACTGTTTATTTATTACAATACAAGAAATTTATTATATAACATCTTTACAATTTGTTAGATGATTCAACTCTAGATTCATTTTTATAAAAATTACCTTTGAGATCAATTGCAGCATTATGTTCTGTAATATTATTTATTTATTACAATACAAGAAATTTATTATATAACATCTTTACAATTTGTTAGATGATTCAACTCTAGATTCATTTTTATAAAAATTACCTTTGAGATCAATTGCAGCATTATGTTCTGTAATATTTTCCAATGCATCTATAATGGCTTTATCTATATTTTCAGATGTAATAAATGTTTTAGCTTCTTTTTTTGCTTTCCTGATTTCTTCATCTATTTTTTCTAACAATGTCGAATCTCTCTCCTTTTTCGCTTGTACTTTGTCAAGAATTTCCTTCTGACGATCTTCTCTTTCCTGAATTAATCTTTTTTCTCGCATCATAGCTACCTTTGTATTCCATTTATCATTTATTTGGCTACATATTTCAAAATCTTTTTGTGCATTTTTTTCTACAACAAGTTCATCGAAACAAAGGTCTTTTTCTTTTTCTGTTTCAATGAAGAAAGTCCTGAGACAAAAGTATATTTCATACATATCTAGTTGATACATTATCAAAAATAATTATCATAAATAATATTAAAAATCTTACATACATTAAAGACTTCATATACGTTCTGTAATTGTTATGTAAACGCTTAAGTTCGATACTCTCTTCTATAGGTATAACTTTTCTTTCTGGTACTCTAAATAGCTTAGATTTTGCTGGTGATAACCAAATTGGTTTTCTTTTCCATCTTACGCATTGAATATGAGGTCCATTGGATATTATATGATCGTAAACATTTAAATTTCGTACTGTTAATACATTAACACTAAGTAGCACTGACAGTCGTGTCATTATTTTAAATTAATTTTCTATTATATTAATGTAACTTTTTCTAACAGAAACTTAAGATTATACTACACTGTAAAATATGTATTTAAGTTTTTATTACGATACATATAATTGTTTTATATTTTACTGCAACTAATAATATAAAATAGCTTTATTTTGTATTATTAAAAAATCAACGTGTTTTCACATTTTTATCTACCTAATACAGTAATCGAATTAGGTTAGGAGTATGTTATTGTGAAGAAATTTATTTTCAACTTTATCTCTTTATTACCCAGATGTCGTTTCTGTATCAAGCGATTGAATATCATGTAGGATATTAATTTCAATTTGATTTAATTATTAGATTTACATTACACACGTGTACATACGTGTATAACTTATTAAAAATAGCTAAAAAATTTATTATATAATGTCAAGTAAGTAATTTATTGAGTAAGATACCGTGAAAATGATATTTTAATTTTTACTCTCAGAATTTAAAATAATTATTTTCGTCGCGTGCGTGAAAGAAAAGTTTTATTACTATATTATTGTATAAGTATATTATCATAAGTATTTTCATTGAATTTTTTCGGACTATCTTATAAAATTGACATTTGAAAGTATTATTAAAATTGTATTGTTTATGTATACGTATTGTTAAAATTGTATTGTTTATATGTATGTATATATATAAAATGAAAGATGCGGTGAAATAATTAGTCTTGTTTTTTCGAGGACCTCATTAGATACAGAGCGTATGCGCCTCAGCACTTACCTACATAGCGGTATTGCTTTTTTTTTTAAAAGCAGTAGTGTCAGAGATCTTGGTCTAGCAAGTACTGTCTTCATTTCGTATTTCATCCGTTTACATTTCTTAATAAATTTTAAATAAAATATTGATTATTTAAGTAAGAACAATAAAGAGAACGTAACAACTTTTTACCGAGGAAGTGCGAAATAAGTATTTTTCGCAATTATTTAAAAAGGAAGGGAAAAGCATTTAATAGAATTAAATTGATAATCCAAAATATAGAAGAAATGTATAGTGTTCATATGACACCGGGTAGATCTTCCGATAAACAGGGAACTTCAAAAAATGTGGATACTGAAATGGGAGTATATAGAAATCGTAGAAAAGAATCTATACCCGTTAAGGTTTTCAATTATTTGAAAACACAAATGCAAACAGAAGGAATTTCAAGTAAGTGAAATTGATTACAATTTTGTTGAAGAAAATAAATCATAGTAATGATCACGTATCAAAAACGACTTATTATTATTTAATAAACATTACATTATGAAAATTAGAAAGTTTATAATGAATTATTTTCTCTTTGCACATTAGTGCGAGTAAGGTTTTAAGTAAATGTATTATTAGACATTTAAATTTGTGATGCTTGTTATTTATTTTTTAATAAAATATATAATGATATACATATTTATCGAGGATAAAGAAAATTAACGAAAGAAAAACTTTTAATTTTGTTCTCTTTTCGTTTTATTTCTAATGAATTTTTTGAAGTAATCTTTTTATGATTATTAATGTCTTTCATCTTTGTTTCTTTATCCTCGTTTTATAAAAAAAAATTGCATGTTTTTCTATGTATGCTAGATATCCTTTTTTTTTTTGCCGGAATTGTATTCTCATAAATACCAACTTAAGAAAATCAGAATCCTACTTTTTTTCGGACTTTTAATAACAATATATTTTTTTTAATAATTAACATTAATATTAACATTATATTAACACTTTCATTTAAGCGAAAAAATAGTTTTACATGATCGTTATAACATAATGAATCTTTTTTTTTTACAAGATTAAACAAGATAATCTCTTATTGATCATGTTAGACTTTGGATTATATTCTTAAATATATAAATAATGTGTAATTATCTTTTTTCATAATGTGTAATTACTTTTTTTTTATAAATTACATAATATCAATATCTTTCTTATCTGTTTTCTGTTTTTGATAATGATACAATTTTATGCGCTATTAAGAATACAAATTTTCTTTTATCGGCTTCAATTTTTAGAAGAATCATCTGTTTGACTATCCAATGGTTCAGTATTTATCACTGAAAATAAACAATCTGAAACTTCAATCTTTAAATCTTCACATATATTTACATCCTTTTCGGTTGTCATTTCGTAATTTGAGTAATTATTCGGCCAAACTTCGGAGATCGAATCTTCACTTTCCGCAATTTCACTTTTCGCGTCATCCGCAACTGATTCTCTTATATCAGAATTACTATTTGACATCGGTGTGTATAGTATCCGGGATTCATCTATAGTTTCCCTAATTTTAGTTTGTAAATTAGCCATTCGCATTCCGGACGAAGTATCATTGTAGAGTAACCAACACGGAGAAAAGGAATGTTGCCTATATTCTGCAACAAATTTCTTTTTTTGGGAGCAAGTTACACTTGATGAGACCGGTGTATGTGTAACAATAGGGGCTATGTAACAATATACACAAGATGTCTGATCTAATTTTGACAAATCTATACGTTTAGTATTAATGAAATTCAAAATATTTTCTAAAAAAGAATCTGAAGGCACTTTGGGGTTTTTTTTTGGCCAAAATGGATCCAGTGTTTCTAAAAATATGAAAAATATTAAAGTATATATCTTTCTGCGTTTAATATATGATTTAGAAATAATAGTACATACCACTTGTTTGTAATTTTTCTGACATATTAGACATATCCCTATAAACATTGGATTCTGTTTGCACTATGGAGTTACAATTTTGTTTAGGTTGCCCCACATTTTCAGATAATGGAATGGTTGCTTGATTATTGTGTGAACAAGAGTATTCGTGTGATAGATTAGAGCTATAGTTATTGTTAGAAAATGTTTGGGCAGTAGATCCATATGTTTCTTGATCTGTATTTGCATTTGAGAAAGAATGCATATACTGCAAATATTCTCCAGTAGTTTCTGTACTGCATTTAATTAAATTTTGTAAATAATATGTATTATTGCAGTCAGATTGCACCTGAGGAATAATGTTTGTGTCACAATATTGATTATCTTCTAATGTATCCAAATTTAATAAATTTTGATTGGAATTGTACTGATGTACAGTGTCTGCCATTCGATACTGACATGTTAAACTTTCATTATTTATAGGTTTGTTTAAAGTATCAGATCCTATATTATCATAATACATAGTCTGAAATATTTTTGATGATTGGACATCTGATGTTGGACAGTTGTTATCTGAGGCATTCATAACATTAGTAATAGTCCAATTTTCATAATCTTGATGCATGACAATATTTGTGTTAGGATATTTATATTGATTGACATTTTCATTTGTTAAAACATTTGAAATTTGTTGACCAATTTCTTCAACATTTTTAACAAAAGTTGGTTCATTTAAAAAATATTCTCCCTTTATACCACTCAAAAGACCATAACATTCTGTATTGTTTTCCAAAATTTCCTCATTATCTTGATTATCTGATTCAGCAGTTAAAGTATCAGAATTATCTAACAAATTGTTAGACTGATATTGTTCTACTGACAAAAATCTGCCAAGTACAGGACTAGCTATTTCTCCCAAATTTGCACCAACTGGTGCTTGTAACATTTTTTTAAGAAGTATAGGTCCTTGCACATTGCTATCTTCTAATGTTTGATATTCTACATTGTCATTTGGTTGATATACAGATGAATCTACATTATTAACAGGAACTACATTAGACTTACTATAGTTACTAATATCCAAAGGACTTTTTTGCACATCAGATGAAATTGTTGCTGTTCTTAGATCCACTATGGTTGAATCCTGTATCTGATTATTATTTGCATCATATGTTTGAAATTCTCTCTGTATTCTCTTTATTAAGAACTGTTTAAACTCTTCATAATGAGGGATTCTGTTGTCATCATCTCTATTTGTGATCTCTTCTTCTGCCCCCACCTAAGAACATAATATTACATTTTTACATTTTATATTATATTTTATTTAAAAATTTATTTCAACTATTCTGTACCTCTTTTTATTGACAGTTTCTTTAAAAATGTATATCAACAGTACAAAAATACTGTAGACAGAAGATTTTCAATAAAATTGATTGATGATCGATCTATAGAATTATTCATGTTCGATATATAATGTACTGTCTCAAGCGTCATCGATCAATTTTTGAGACGAATGTGAGATTTCACGATGCAACAATATTTGAAGTTTTTCTTTTTTAAGTTTGGATGTGCATTAAAGTAAAGAAACTATGAATGAAAATCAACTCACCCACTGATAAGGTGGTTGCTGCTGCGGGCAGTAATAATCATCGGCCATAGCGTAATCAGGACTATGTAATGGTGTGGAGGTTAACGCGAGTTTTCCGACTTTGACTTTTCTCACTTTCCTCTTACGATTCTGCTTAAGATCTTGCAGTAGCCTGCCAACTTCATTTTCATTTCCGCCTTTCGCGGCTTGCAACACTTTAACCAGTAATTTCTTCTACGGTCAGAAATCGTAATCGATCGTTCAAAAATCAATTTACTTGTCGTTTCAGGAAAAAGAATTAAGGTAGTAGGAACAAGTATGTAAAGTTTCTCGTTAAAACTTCTAACGATAAATCTCGTTACCTTTATGTTACCTGGTACTCGGTATCGAAGGGCTAGGGCTTGTAATTCCTTGTATGATAAACTCGAAATATCGTTGCCGTTCATTTTTAAATGTAAAGCCACCCGGCCGAATCTTTCCCTCAGTACTCATACATTTCTGATATGGCCGATAGAAAAATTCGTCTGCTAACCGAATTACGCGGTTCTATTTAATTCAAAAATTTATTTAACCGAAAGTCAGATTCATATGAAAGTTATTTATCGTTATCAAATCAGCTTTGTTTCAAAGATCATTCTCGTCTTGATCGCAAAATGTTTGAAAATAATTTTTCACTTTAATATTACTTCTATTTGTTGTTAAATTATTTTTCCAAAATCTATCAAAAACTTTATGTATTCTAGTATAAAAAAAAAAAATCATAAAGGGAAGAAAGTAAAACAAATGGCTATGTATTATATTCTCCTTCATTTATCCAAACGTTAACAATTACGTACTTCTTTGTCACTAGAACGATTCCTTTAATGACAAGAAGTGCTATTATCCTGCCATCTATAAATCATAATTTTACGATCTTATCCTGCCGATCGATAACACTGCAGATTTCGCTATTCACGTGAATAATTCCATTAGTTGGGGTAGTTGCCTAAATTTCCATGGATCTATAGTATCTTCAATTTACATGCTCACTGACAATGTTTGACATAGTTTCCCAGCTGTGTTTATCGGCGATCGGCATAGACCGAGAAATTGTTCTGCATTTACAATGATGTTTTTGGCTCGGTTTCAACCGTAATTGGACCTTTCCCTATTCCGTAGCATATTTATAGTACTAAAGCTCGTGATGCATTAAACGTTTTCTCTTTTTCCGAATATTTTCCGAGTAACGTATGATATTATTACATTTGTTGTGAATAAACCGTAAATATTTATTACAAATTTATATTTCTACAAACGCGATTATAAAAACAGAATCTGTATAGAAATTTCCTCTGTTTACTAAATACTACAAGGTTTACTTGGATTATATATTTTTATTATATACATTTTTACGCGCATTTTTACGTTTTCAAGTTTTCTATAAATGTGTAAAAATTCATTTCATAGTTCAGCTCATAAGGAAAGAGTACGTGCTCGTGATAGAGTGGAAGTAAGTAGTATATTCCACGCATACATCTTCGCTCAGTAGAAAAGTGATTCATAGTCAGACGCTCCCAATGCATTTCGTTCTATACGAAAGTATATAAAAACTCTATTCAGATTAAACGTAACTAAATGCATTTTTACATACACTTACTTAAGAAGATATATCTATTCTTATAACATGTACATTTCTTTTAAAATCTTTATCATAGAAGAATGAAGAGATGGATTTTTCTTCGGTCTTCTTTCATTCTCACAACAAAGTTGAATATTTTTACTTGGCTCCTATTCCGAATTTTATTCTATAAAATCCTCTTATACGATAATTAAATTATCGTTTAGAAAACTAAAAAATTCATTGCACAAAAATTATATATTTTAGATTATTTTATTTCTCTCTTGAAGAAAGAAAAGAATTGGCACGGGTAGATTTTAAGACGAAACCTTTGATCGCAAATTTTTGCATGTACGCGCTAAATGAATGCCGTATTTTATCGAGTGAAAGAGATTTAAATCAGTCTGGCATTCAAATACGGTTGTTTTACATAAATATGGTTGGGAAGAAGAATGTGGACTTGCGCGAAGGCAGATATACCCCGTGCTTTTGCGTGGCAGCTTCAGTGCATCAGCGCGAGGCCCGCGCACATCGTTACCGAGTCCGCGGGCTGAGTCCGCGCACATCGTTACCGAGTCCGCAGTTGGTCCGCGACCGAGTCCGCGGGTTAGCCAGTCGTGGAGCATCGATCGGCGAATTAGAAGTGCACGCGTCGATCGGATTCGAACGGCCGATCACGGAGACGAACGAGACCACATCGTGGAGAGCCGAGAGAAGGGAAACGAAGGGAAAAAAGGAAGAAAAAGAGAGAAGGGAGAAAAGAAGAAAGGAAATCTCTGTTGTTCAGTAGTTCAGGTTGGGTAATCAAGTTAGAAGGGAATATCGGAAGAGATCGTTAGATCGATCGTTAGATCGAAGCGACGAGGAAATCGCAGTTGCGAAGCCAGATCGCCGATCGCGATCGTACGCTTGTGAATCGGCAACGGACCGGTGTTTGCGGTCAATGAAGGCACGTAAGAGCCGCGAGAAAAGTAAGTTCACCAATCATACCTGCTGACTGTAGTGCCGCTCGAGTTTCCTCTCCAATAATCGGTGCAGGCCAGTCGATACGCCGTGGAAAGAGATCCTCCTTGAGACGAAGGGATTGACACAGCCCAGGCCTGAACGAAACCTCCCCCTTTATCGCGACTTAACCGTACGTTGCGGTGTGTCAGTGCTAACAGCTGCCAAAGATGCAACGGCAAGGTGCGAGACTCGCTCAGACAGAGAAAGAAAGAATAAAAATTCTCCTCCTTGTTTTGCCCCGTTGACGACTCCTCCTTTGAGAGATTGGAGTATATATACATACCACTTATCGTAGTTGGTCCGCTTAGGAAACCGACCGATGCGACCACGCTCTCTATTGCCTCTCTAGGCGTCGCGTCTCTCTTTCTCTTCACTTTTCTCCGTCTCTCTTTCTCGCCTTCTCTCTCTTTCTCTCTTTTCACTTGCGTATACAAACGCAGATCTCCAGATCTCGCGCTGTCGTTTTTAATCGACAAATGCTCTGAAAGTGGGGTGGATACAGGGTAGGAGCTCTCCCGTTGCTATGGTGACCCCGGATGCCCGGGATCAGAGCTGCTAGTGGAATTACACAGTGCAGAGGCATACACGTCTATAATGTGTATAATATAAAAGTTTGAAACTTTGAAAGCGCACGGTCGTATTTTAGACGATTCTCCATCGACAACCGGTGCGCCCTAGATGTTTTTTTCTCCCTCCATTTTCTTTTCTTTCTTTTTTTTTTTTTTTATAACTCGTTTATTAACTACCCTTCTTTTTTAGCAGACGTAGTCGCAAGACATAGAATGCAAACATCCCTTTCTGTATTGATCCTTCAAACTCAGCTTTACAGCNGTTTTTTTTTTTTTTTTTTTTTTTTAGGCTTTGCATCAAATGTACATAGAAACAACACGGGAAACAGCATGATAATCGTTAAAAATTGCGATTAATTTTTTAACGATTCATTACGGTTTATTTGAAGCTTTCCCCCCCACGGAGCTTTTATGTTCCCGCGATCGCGAATATAATTCCGAAAGAAACGTTAATTGGAACGGTTCGCTTGGTCGTTTTCAACTAATGATCGGAAGCATGTGTAAAGGGGAATAATTGCATGATAGGTGGACACGCGTGAATTCATGTATCGTTCAAAAGCATCTAGATACTTTCTTATCTTTGACTACAAGGATATATTTCGACTACAAAATGGCGAATCAATCGAACAACAGTGATTTCGTTCTCCTCCAGATGAACGAAAGAATATTGTAACATTTTTTAATTTTTGTGTCAAATTCTAAATTGACAGAAAAAAACTGCTGACGTTAGTGCAAGTAGTAACGCCTGGCGTAGTAAAATAGATTATTGCGATAGTTCCGATGATTAATAGAGTGATAGCAGTGTACTCTGATTAAGAAATGCAATTATGATAAATCGATCAAGTGCCGATTATCAAACATTAATGTCATAATAAAATTGCTCAATGTATTCCGACATATGGTAATAACATATGTATATGCTTTGAAAGAACGGAGCGGCATGTTTGTAAATTCACTGATCGATACAGAGATTAAAAGGCAACTTGTGGAATTCGCAAGTGTCCAACAATAGGTGAACGCGTGCCAACATCATGATCGTCTCTCACCCTAGTTATAACATTTCCGTAAATAAAGTAGTAGTACATATATTAGTAGTACGTATATTACTAGTACGTATATTAGTAACAGTCTCTTGTAGAGTATGTTGGTAGAATGTCGACTGTTAGGTACTTCTATTTGATTAGGTGCATTTGTATAGAGATTGCAATTATTTTTTAGAGCTCGATCTCTCCCTCTGTACGTCGTAGTGTTGGGTTACGCTTTCGTTTGATCTTGAATTTTATTTCCGACGGCGGCGATTATATTTATAGCGCTTCGCGTTAATGAATATCGATTTTACGTAGCGCCACTTCGATATGAAACGTGTCTAGACGACCCCGTGTGTCGCGTGAAAATTTTCGCCCACGAGCCAGCATACGTAAATCAGGGTTTAATTTCCTTACCCCTGCAACGAAAGCGATTACTCGATGCTGCTCGTCAGTCGATTGATCTGATCAATCTAATTCAACTTTTCTTGAACTTGAAGTATATGAAGTTTTTATCGATTTGTCGATTCACCTCAAACCTGTTGACTCTTAGCGATCATTTTTTTCTATCTTTCTATTCATTCCACGCATCTTTCCATCGTCGATAAGCGACGAAAAGGATGGAATCGTGCGAATAATTCTATATATATATATACATATATACATGTTCCCAAGTAAAACACAATCTTCGTTGAGATCTTTGTTTCTGGATAAACTTTGGCCAAGGAAACATGCCAAATTTGCAAATTCATTTGTCGCTGAAATTTTTGTCTGGCTAAACGAGGCAAGGAATGTGCAAAGCAATTTGCAAATGCTGTTTCGAATGGAATCTTTGCTCGTTTGCAAGGAACATGCTGACTCTGATCTCATCTCCAAATCTGATGCGAGAATGTTTTACCTGGGCAATTATATTCTTCCTATTGTCTTTCGCTCACGAGTTCTCCGCCTGCAAGTCTATGCACCTGTACATCTCCAGGTATATTTCATCCGTCTTGGCAATGCGCGCACTGTCTCCCGTAGAATCCCCGTATTTGCCGATTGGGAGTGTAGGCAGGTTGCCTGGGGATATCAGCCGTGCTATGTTCTCGGGCACCCAGCGTATCTTCTCCCGAGTAATTAACGTTCTTGAGCTCGTTGCACCCTATCTCGTAAGTAGACACGCGCCATCTCCTCTCCTGCCTGCTAGTGAGAGAGGAGAAATGGCATTTCTCCCTTAGCCTGGTGTAGAGGAAGAAACACTTTAATCAAAGGTGAGAGGGGAGTATCTCGAACGCGTGGTACAGTCTTAGGAGCGAAGCGCCTATTGGCAAACTTACAGAGGGCGAACTTGAAGAACTCGGGGGCGTTTTAGGGGGTTCCACCGCCGGTGCGCTTGCCCTCGGCGGCAGGCACAAGCCGGAAGAGCTCTCCACATTGGCGGCCAACACTAGGTTCTCCAGGAAGGAGATACAGCTTATCTATCGCGGATTTAAACAGGAATGTCCTACAGGTCTCGTCGACGAGGAAGCTTTCAAGCAGATCTTNAGGTCTCGTCGACGAGGAAGCTTTCAAGCAGATCTTTTCACAGTTTTTCCCTCAGGGAGGTAAGTGACAAGAATCAATTCTCTCGCGATTCGAATCTCTCGATTTATACAAGGAAAAAGAAAAAGTTTATTACATCATTTCACGAAAAATAATCGTAATCATCCGTGTAATTTAAAACATAAAAATTGCATTATTTCATTTCCTTGATAAGTTTTGAATCTTTCTTTTGAAAGATTATCAAGATTATAAGATTATTCTTTTTATTATTTTCCCTTATTATTTAATAACATCTTGAAAGAATTGCAAGCTTCAACAAATCTTTCGAATCTTTTAGATGCCAGCCAGTACGCTCATTATGTTTTCAACACCATGAAGAGAAAACCGTCTGGAAAAATAAGCTTCGAAGTAAGAATATTTTAGAGGCAACGCGTGTATCTCATTCGAGTATCATCTGTTTATAGTTTTATAGTTGCGTTTCATCATGTTCAGGAATTCCTGACCATCTTGTCGAAAGTTTCGAGAGGATCGGTGGAGGAAAAACTTCAGTGGATATTTGGACTTTACGATCTCGATGGAGATGGATTGATCAGTAAAGAGGAAATGCTGGACGTGGTTGGTTCAATCTATGAGATGTTGGGTCGTTACACTCAGCCACAAATAGTTGAGCCGCATTTGGCTGCTCGAGAACACGTCGATCGTATTTTCCACGTGAGTAAATGCGATCGATCTTGTACATATCACGTATATACATTTGTAACGATATTCGATGATTTACTCAAACGATTGACTGGTTGAAAATTCTCTTTTTAATTAATAGTATTAACAGCATAGCTGAATAACTTTTTATTCTCAGTTAATGGATGCAAATAAAGACGGCGTGGTGACAATCGAGGAATTAGTACAGTGGTGTTCCAAGGATGAACAACTCTTGCGGAGTCTCGACACTCTTGACACCGTCTTATGAGATCTTTACGGTTATTTTGTAACCCTAACACAGTCCCCAAATGTCAGAAATTCTCTGAAAATTGTGACGCAACGTTCGTACGAGTTCTGTGGGTAATTTTGTAGGAATTCAATTCTAAATATTTAACGATTCACAGAGGAAATTGAGTCACGGTCGAAAGTACTGATTTGAACTCGTCGAACGTTGCCTGTAAATATGTATTTTACCCTTCCTACCCAGTCTTTCAAGCGTGTTATCGAATGCACGAATGAAACTAACAGTATTATCAGACTTCATATATACAATTTTTCCTCGCATCGCGCACGTAATCCTTCGGCATTTGATTACTCGAAGTTATTCGATTATTGTCGCGCGATCGTGTAAACTTGAGAGAAATATTTCAGCTACGGGAAAAAAAAATGAAGAAGATGAAGCTTGTTCTGTTTCATTGGCGCGGATTTGATATAATTCAGAGGGAACTATCAGATCGTAGGTATCGCAGAATTATAACTTAAAATCGACGCGACGGGAACAAATCAATCTCCAGATTCGTTAATACGGAGACTGAGTTCTATATTCGAACACAATATCTATACTTTAGTAAAGAATGAATTTCAACGATTTTACCATCAAATTATGCTAACAACATTTTTCTCCGCAAAATTCACAAAGCGTGATAATCTAATACATATTTCCTAAACTTCTATATTTCTTCTAAATTTCACTTTTCCTCCATTTCACGAGTTAAGGAGAATTTGATGCTCGTCCTTTTAGGTGAGGTTTTTCGTACGATGCAAGTTTTCGTACGAATGTAGTTTCACTTTTCCCGACCCGTTGAATTATCTCTAATTGCGAGAATAATGTGTAAGTACGTACTTCGATACCGGCCATCGTTGTGGCGGTCAAGTGCGATTTAAAGATATTTTCAAGGAGCTTCGACTATTGTCCATCGTTCGGGTCGTTTTCGTGTCTTGTTATCTTTGCGGCGAATGACCTAGCCACAAAGGTTTATCCGAAACTTTTACATTCTACAGATAAAAAAATTATAATACGTCTACAGCTTACAGATAATAATAAGCGTTCAAGACAAGGAATTGGAATAGGGAAGAGACAGAGTTTTATCCAGAGTTTATTCCGAGTTTCAAGAATTGTTAGATTCAGGCATATGCGAATAACGTTTGACAATCGTTTTAATCTTACCTCTCGTACGTGAACGAATATAAATGTTTTCTTCGATCTCGCCTTATCGCTCTTGAATATTTCCAGACACGTAGGAAACATGGCAAGAATTGTAAGGTCCACAAATCGATACCTAAGTTATATGAACTTATAGATAAAACATTCGCATATGTCTACTCTCTTTATAGATTGTAGATTTAACGATACCTCCAAAGATCCATGTATGATGGAAAACGTAGTAACCCGTTAATAGCGTATCGTAGTATCCTCGACCAATTTAAGAGAAACGTGGTCCTCTAAGATCAACGCCTCGTGTGATTCTCTCGTACCTTATTATATTTATTATTACTATCGCATAAAAGAATATTGTTATTAATACAATTACTATCAATCTTACTACTTGTCTTCTATCAAATTGAAGCAAGATGATCGCGCATGCACACGTATTGGAGCGCACATTCGAGATATTCTAAATCTTACGCGTACAAAT
Source organism: Lepidotrigona ventralis hoosana (assembly GCA_002806875.1). Lineage (NCBI taxonomy): Eukaryota > Metazoa > Arthropoda > Insecta > Hymenoptera > Apidae > Lepidotrigona > Lepidotrigona ventralis. Next base: position 14,585 of record NIPQ01091844.1, read on the forward strand.
GTCATCGAATTTGTTGAATTTCTCAAGTTTATTAAAAATACATATTATATTATATTATATTAGAGAAGATGTGATCCGAGAATGTTATCATGTGAATATAAAAAAATCGATTCGATGTTTACACATTCGATCGTTCTGATATGGTGCGCGATCTATATCAGCGCATCCTATAACGAAATGTTTGTTATATCAGTTTCAATTCAGGAATCGATTTTTTTTTTTTCTTTTTTACTGATTAGTAGATCGTGTATCTATAAATTATACACTTATGTTTATACGTGTATGTGTATGACTGTTTGACTTGAATACCTTCGTTATTTCTTTAATGACGAATACGTTATCGAAGCAATAATGATATGACTTCAAGATTCGACATTCTCTGCGAGACTTATATATTTCTGCTCAATCGTAATCGTTTTCTTTTGAAGGTATTGAAGAAAACAGTTTAATAAAATTATATTTCGTTTCTGTTATATGTACATATTAAGAGTATCACAATTGTCTGTTAAAATAAGATCGGTACTAATCATTTTCCTTTTAATTAACGTTATAAATTGTATATGAAATAAACATAATTATAATTACAAAATGCAATACGTGATTAAAAATTTTTTTTGTAACAAACATGAACTTTCATTGTTAATTTTTAATCAAATACTCTTTCTCTTATCCTCGCACAGTTTTAATTATTTAATATGATCCTATTATCCTAGAATAACATTGTGTAATGTATGTTACAAAATTTAAATAATTTTGCATATGATATCTAATTTTTAACTTTTTTTTCTCTCATTTTTAATAATTTATAAATACGTATTAAATTTTTTTCCATTACGTACTTCTGGGTTAGTGGCGCTGCAGTGTTATGACTTGTCTATAGGATATGCAATATCGTCACTCAATATAGTCTGTTTCTTGTATTTAAAGTTAGCTTAGAATAATCGTTATCGATGTTTCAGCTTGATAAATGATAGAGAACGCTTTGAATTACATGTTCTGCGAGAAAAATTTTTTTAGCACTAAACAACGCATTATAAAAAGACTTTTAATATAACATTCATCATGCCATATAGTATACTATGTAATAATTATGTATTTTTCATTTGCAATGTTAATATTTGCAGTTATCTCTAGAGGCATATTTCCGAGGTTCTGAGCAATTTAATGCCAAAATTAACACAGGGAGAAAAATGGTGCGAATAAAGTGGTCTTTAACCAAAGCGCCTAATATTCTTAAGTAAGTAATGGAAAACAATAAAGAAAAGATATTTTATTTGTTTGAGAACACACTATAATATATTTTATTGCCTTTAGACTTAATTTAAGACAAAAATGGTGGCGTCTTCAAATCATTATAAAATCTTTATTTTATAATGAATTTCTAAATTGGAGTTACATTTGCGACATACTCCTGGAACCAATGTTTTGGTTTGTAGAAAATTTTACTGCTTGTTTAGGTCCAGTGAGTATTTTTGTAATCTTTACTAGTTTCGTTCATGTTATAATTTGTTGATTCATACCTTTATATGATTCTTATAAGAGAAATTATTATTGTTCACAATGTATTTACTAAGTTTGACAGTTTACAGGTATTTGTAGTAATGGTAAGCCTTTTAACTGCAAGTATAGTGTACATTGCATATTACATTGGTTTACCATATTGGTGGGAAAAAAGTCCATCGATGACAATAATCCTCTTAGTGATTGGAAACTGGTTATTAGTAAATGTATGTTTTCATTATTATAAGGGTGTAAATGTTCCAGCTGGTTATCCACCAGAAGGTGGTCTGATACCAGAGGCTGTGAGTATCTGTAAGAAATGTATTAAACCAAAACCACCCAGGACACACCATTGTTCTGTATGCAATAGATGTATTCTTAAAATGGATCACCACTGTCGTATCCTTTCAAATATATTGTCTAATATTTTAATATTTTTTTAAAATCCTATATATTTTCTAAATAAAGAAATAGCATGGTTAAACAATTGCGTTGGTCATTATAATCACAGACATTTTTTTCAATACATGGTTTTCACTGTACTTGGTATTTTATTTATAATGCTGTTTGGTGTGGAAATAGCATATCAAGAATTTTTTCCAGCACAAGAACCAGAATTAGATGGTCATCCAGTACGCATTAATAATTCTGAGATAATTCCTGTGGTAATTATTTTATTCGTAGAAAATAAGTTTATGATAATCAAATAGAGGTCATTTTATCATTTATTTATATTACAGTCTGAATCGCTGGATCACCTAAGTGAAGAAGAATTAGCTGAAATAGCTAAACAAGCTGTAGATACAAATATTAAAGAATGGAAACGTCGACTTATAGTCTTTGCAGCGCTAATTTGTGTAGCTACATTTGTAGCATTAGGAGCTCTGACATGGTGGCATGCAGGTCTCATTACTAGAGGAGAGACAAGTATAGAAGCACGTATAAATAGTACAGAAACACAGAAATATAAAGCACTTGGTAAAATATATCAAAATCCATATAATTTTGGACTAAGACAAAATTGGAAGCTTTTTCTAGGTATAATTGGCAGGTAATTTGAAAGACTAAATTTATTATAAATTTATTAATAAATATTTTACACTTATTACATTATGACTTAACATTATGGTATAACAGAAGTTGGTGGCACATACTTTTTCCATCCAATCACGGACCATATGGAGATGGTCTTACGTGGAAGACTATTCACGATACAAAAATATCTTGAGTATAATTTCTGTGCCCAATAATGGCAATAAGTTAAGTTACTGATGGTGAAGTCATTTTTACAGATTTAAAAATCTAGTCAAACTACTACTACAGTTATATACTGCTATGTGCACATATTTCAAACGATATAATATGGTCTGAAAACTATCACTATAAAATATCACTATAAAAAGAACATTCACTTTGTACATTAATAAGATTATTTGATATGTACATACATCAATCGATAATACTGTTATCAAACATCATTACATTTATTGTACATTTTTAAGCATTGTCAGTGTCAAATGCATTTTAAACTTTTAATGTTTAAATCAATCGAAATAATGTAAAAATAAACAATTCTTTATCTTTGTAAAGTAAGATGTTCATTTATAATACCAAACGAAATTTATGGCCAAACATTATCCTCAATCCAGTTCAGATAGTGCGAAACTCTAGTATATATTCCAGGTGTGTTGGGAAACGCACAACCTAATCCGAAACTGGTAATACCTAATAGTTGAAACAGACATTCATTTTTTGGGTGCGGTATTTGCAGAGGACCTCCTGAATCTCCTTGACAAGTATCTTTTTTCCAACCTC
>NIPQ01091845.1:0-27284 GCA_002806875.1 Lepidotrigona ventralis hoosana
ATATAAGAGGATATCTCAATTGCTAAACTATAATACAACATATATGAATTCATATTTGAAAATAATATTATAGAAAGTAATTTTGGAAGAATTTTTCAAAAGCGAAATCACAGGTAAAGCACAGAAAAACTATAACCTTCAATCCTATTGCCAAAGTTGGTATATTCAAATTCAATAAGCTATTTTTTGATATTAAATACTATTGTGTAGTTAGGTGTCTGGGTATACATTAATAGAAAGCAGATATGCACAATGATACGTATGATTGTATTTATATATAAATTATACATTTACAATACTCACTGTTTTGTCCAACTTTTCAATTAGTATAATTTTATTATTTCAGTTATTTCAGTGACTCTGTATACATATATATATATATACATATATATATATACATATATATATATACATATATATATACATATATATACATATATATACATATATATATATACATATACAGTGACTCGGTATACATACATATATATATATATACATATATATACATATATATATACATATATATATACATATATATATACATATATATATANTATATTTGACTGAAATGGAAAGCCTATTTTGACTTGAGGAAAATCAAATATAGTGAATTCAATCTAAAAAGGAAACTATGCCGAGTGTTTTTTTTTATCGTGAATCATTATAATACGTACATATAAAGCTTGCAGTGGGATACAAAGTTCGAAATTGTGCGATATCTTTATCCTCCAACCGGTATCACTGAAACCTGCATTGAAATAGCATCGTTTCTTTGGAACACGCAGCCATCACGCGGCAATTGACTGAAGATTATCCACGAATGCATAACGTTTATCCGACACTCGTGTGAACCATTCCAAGTAGCAACAATCCCATTATTCTGTCATCGAACGTTTGACAGTTTTCATCTTGGGGTCACTCTCACGATATAGTGTATTTTATTTAACAGCGTTACAGAAGAAGTAAGTCTCAGTCAGTCTATACACGTACGTACAAAATGTATATACAGTATAAGTGAATTTCTATATACAAAGATATTCGATCGGTACCTGCTATACGGTATCGAATTATCGAACTTTGTCGAGATCCGACACTCGCAGGTTCATTGATAGATCGTTTCAGATTCAAGAGACAGTTCACTATTGTTCGTTTTCTTTCTTTGTTTTTTTCGTGGAATTGAAATTTCAAACACTATATAATTAACATCATATGCCATTAGTTTTTGAAATGAGTCCCGGTTGGCAGATGAGATTAATTTAATGCGGTAACACAGAGATTTTGTGTAAAAAAATAAAATAATAAATACAAGATGAAATTTGCTCGTACGATGCTTCGTTTCTAATTCGAAATTATAATCAAAACAATTTTAGAATTGATTTTGTGTATTAACTCGAGATATTGCTAGTAATTAACCTTCTCTTAAAATAGACCATTATGTATTTATTCATTTCTGTCAGTACAGTTGCTCAATAATAATGAATTATGATACGTTTATATTTTAATTTTAAATTCAAGTTCTTTTTTCAGTCTGATCTGAATTTAAAATCTGATCTATACTAATTTTAGCTTTATTCATCATCGATATATATGTATATGTATTTTATTACTTATAATTTTGAAACACATAAATATATCAATATCAAGTATAATATTTGAATATTTGAATAATAAATTTAACACGTGTATTTAAGTATACGTACAAAATACTGCAATATTGTATCATACGTAATATAATAATAAGCCGATAGAATATGATTTTTATAGAGATTCTTAAAAGAGGTAAAAGATGTAAAATAAAATTTTTCATCCGAATCTTTTTTGAAATTTTTTTCACTACGAATTATTTTATAACTTTTAGTCAACGAAATATTTATGGTAATCTGATTATTATCACTGTTTAGAAAGAAAATAAACGTATTCTCTGGTCGAATCATGTAAAAATAATTACAATGGAATTTAACCGTCTTATATTGTATCATTAATATAAGAAAAGAAACTAACACCGATAAGATTGTATATAATCACAACATGTTTGAATTCGAAACCAAGCTAAGTATAGTACGTTAAAACGAAGAACATACGTATAAGGCATTCATTAATTTATAAGCATAAGGCAATATTATTTCATGTTGAATGTATCAATAATTTGTTGGTAATTTTCTTTCAAGAATCTTATTAAACTTATGTTTTTGTAACGTAANTCTCTGGTCGAATCATGTAAAAATAATTACAATGGAATTTAACCGTCTTATATTGTATCATTAATATAAGAAAAGAAACTAACACCGATAAGATTGTATATAATCACAACATGTTTGAATTCGAAACCAAGCTAAGTATAGTACGTTAAAAAGAACATACGTATAAGGCATTCATTAATTTATAAGCATAAGGCAATATTATTTCATGTTGAATGTATCAATAATTTGTTGGTAATTTTCTTTCAAGAATCTTATTAAACTTATGTTTTTGTAACGTAATTTAAATTTAATAAAGATTCATGCCATGCCGCATTACATTCACAATATCCACTATATTTTTGTTTTATACTTTGAACTCACGTTGTTCGTAATGATAAACTTTTTTTAAATTATGTAATTTTTTAAGTAAAATTTAATTTACTACAACATATACATACATTTGTGTATATAATATTTATGTAATAATTGAGTAATAAATGATGAATAAATTTTTATTGTTTCAAAATTTCTTCTTCTCCCCCTGTTTTTCAATTCGTTAATAATTATTTTTATACTTTGTAACTTTAATGATATCTTAAATCTTCTTGTTCCCAGATAAAAATATAAAATTATACGACAATATGTTATCTACGGCAAAAACATCGACGGATAAATCGGTTCAAGGTGAATTGGTTCATACCGAATCAAGAGACACTTCGATAATTATAAAAAAATTAATGCATACCACAGCCGCTTCTCATGAAAATTTTCAAACTAAAAATGAAAAGTTCGAAATGAAAGTGGAACAAAAAGATTTGAAAGAAATTGGGAAGCAAGAAACATCCCAAACCAAAAATGAAAAGTTCGAAATGAAAGTGGAACAAAAAGATTTGAAAGAAATCGGGAAGCAAGAAACAGTCCAAATCAAAAATGAAAAGTTCGAAATGAAAGTAGAACAAAAAGATTTGAAAGAAATTGGGAAGCAAGAAACACCCCAACTGCTAAATGAACAATCGAAAGTTTCAAAGCCAGAACAGCAACAGATGAAATCTAAAACTCCAGAATTGAAAAATGTTGAATTAAGAACGGAAAAGCTTAAAAAGGAAGACAAAGAATTAAAATGTAGTGTTAATGTAAACCAAACCGATATACCAAAATGTAAAATGATTCCTATTGCTGATAAATTTGTAAGTTTTGATCATACATAATGCAACATAATTATTTTTTGTTTTACAGCAATGACTAATTCGTGAATAACAAAAAAATAAAATTTCGTATGAATTCACATCTATTTATCGATATTTTCGTTTATGTATTAAAAATGAAATATAAAAAAATATGTACTTTTATAGATTTTGTAAATAAGATAGTAAATAATTTAAATATTTTAAATAATTAACTAGTGTTTAACGTATAACATATTTGCAGGATGTTCCAAAACCTTCAAATGTTGCTGTTCCTCGAAAATGCCCTCCACTTTCTACACCATTACTGAGTGAACGTCCACTTGTTTTAACAACACATCTTGTACCTTCATTACCGATTAACTTATTTGAAGTACTTGTAGAAGCGATCGAAGTCGCTACTGAAAAACCTGTAGTGTTATTACACGAACCCAGAAGTGATAGACCAGTTGCAAAAGAAGTTGCAGACATCGGTATGGTATTATTATTATGTCAATTTAACTTACACGAAAGTAATATTATTTGGATTAGTTAATAAAAAAGCAAAAACTGATTTTGATTTTTTAACTGTTACATTATAATTAATTCTTCTGTATATATGTTTTGGATATATTATAAATAATAGATGATACTGATTAATATTTTTCAGCTATCTTACCAGCAAGTACAAAGTGGAAAGACGGTGTGCTTTTACCCGTGAGTTTTTGTTTCGAACATCATCTTAATAAAAATAATTCATCGTGTGTATATGCTGATGTTGTTGTGGCTGCAGACCGCGCACTACATGTACAAGTAAGTATCAAATTCAAATATACAATTAAAAGTATAAATATATTGATTTGAAAATGTTTCTATAGGATATCACAGATCTTCGAGGTCATAGATGTTCTCTTCCAGATCGAAAAAGAAACATTGGCGCAGCAGCATTGTTATTTAACTATTTATATATGAAAGGTGAAAGTCCAGCCTTTTTCGGCAATACACTTGGTTCGTACATTATATTAAAATCATGTCCTTTAGTTTTTAATATATTATAAAAACGATTAAATAAAATATAAAATTAATTTTCAGATGCTGATTCACAGATTGCTACTTTACAAATGGTTGCAGGAAAACAAGCTGAAGTTGGAGTTTTAGAATCTCCTGTTATTAAGTGTCATAAAAACACACTACCAGGAATCAATTCGCTTCATATATTAACAAGTTTAGGACCTTTGCCACCTTACCGCATCATGGTAAAGGGAACACTTTCAGGTACAAATGTTTTAGGAATAAAAATAGAGAATATAGAATGTATCTCATTTATGCTATATGTTCCATCATATTTCCAGATGTTTTCAAACGAAAAATTACAACTTATTTATTAAACATAAATCAAGACAGGGAATGGCTAGATAGATTCGCTCCTTTTGGTCTTACTGGATTTACCAAAAATTTTGAAAAATTTTACAAGCTTGATGGCGTAAAATCTGTAGCTACAAGCGTACCATACTATTAAAAAAATTACATTATTGTATTTATGCATATTCGTAACTATACATACATCATTTCTTGTTTTTACACTTTTTTGCATTCTTCTTTCACACATTAAAAGTTTAATAAATATGACATTCAAATAGTGATTTTTCATATGTACAAATTATTTTAAAATACTTTCATAATGTTTGAATGTTTCACGAGTATTGATAATGGTAAAAAATTTATGAAATACTTCGTAAAAATTGAAGAACTTAATTCACGATTGAAATCACCAAAAATTTGGAGGAAGTTGACCATCAGGAGGAGGTATAGAACCTTTTGCTAAGCTGTTCTTCAAAAATTCTTCGAGACGTACCAATGGGCCACTACCAATAGATCCTATATTTTTCATGTGCGGATAATATTCCTCTGATAATAAAGCTAACATTTTATGGAATTGTTTTCGATATGCGATCCATAATGTATTTCCAGCAACTTCAAGCATATCTAATAAGAGGGTTGCATAAAGATCTGTTACTTCTTTTCGCGGTTCTGAAATAAAATTACAGGATATTATTGAAAATTCAATATGATTTTTTGCTTTCTAGATATCTATATTACCAATATTTGAAATAGCAGCCAGCCATTGCCATGCCTTTTGGAGTCCATGTGGATTAGTTTTAGTAACTCCTTTTCTTTGAGTCGTAATAGTAATAGAAGCATAAAGTCTCATCAAACCAGACATTCTTTTCAAAAATTTATCATGTTTCTCAATTGTACCATCTTCAGCATATTTATAACCCATTAATTTATAATAATCATCATTCGATTGTCCTACCATTTTTGGCATAAAGATAGGAACCGTAAATGGACAAACGTTGTAAAAATGTGACAGAAGTAAATCACCAAAATCAGAATGATCGTTCCAAAGAGCGACGATTATAGCAGCAATGGGAAATGCCATCTTTGGTTTACTTGAAACGAGCGTCTCACCTTGATTCTATTGAAACGGGTTATACATAAAATCTATTATAATTTAAAATATTTAGTATATATATAAAATTTATATGAAGTTACATACAACTAATTTTTTAGCTAAAATATTTTTACAAAAATCTGCCCCATGCGGATGTTGATTAACATTTGGCCAAGATTTTCCCATAAGCAGATTATGCAATTTTTCATATTTATCTATCAGGTGCTGTTGACTAATACCAGATATTGCATTTACAGGTATATTTATTGCTTTTTGACATTCAAATCTAAACTTTTTCGTAGCTGAAGATTGTAAAAATTCATCAAACGTTTTTACATAATTTTCTAAAAATTTTTGATTATTCACATATATTTCTAACAATTCTTTGTTGACATATTTATACAAATAGTCTGTAAATAAAAAGAAATATATTTATATCGTTAATTTATTAAGAACGTAAATTATGATTATATAATATGAACTTGTTTTACCTTTATCCGATTCGGCCGTTGATATATTTTCTTCTATATTAACAATTGGAGTTTCTTGCGAAATATTTGTAGAAATCACATCCTCTGGTACTATATTTCCTTTTTCTTCTTCATCTTCATATTTCTGTACTTCGTTAGTTTCGGTATTAATTTGTTCTGATATAACTGGCTCACAAATTGTTTGACTATTTGGAAGCTCCTGTGATTCTGCCAATTGCGTTGTATGAGAATGTATCATATTTTCTACTCCAGTTAAATTTACTTCACTCTGAATATTTATTCTATCTACATTATATAAAAATACAGAATATGAAACATATAACAAAAACAATATAATTATATAAAATCCAAAAAGAAGAAGTACAACTTACCTATATCTGATTTAAATAAGCTTAAAAGTTCATCGATTTGTTGAACTAGTTTTACCATGATATTCAAATCAACAGATGTTATTTCACCTATCTATAAATAAAATAATTAAACAATAAATATTACTAAAAATACAAAAATATATGTATTTTTGTATTTTTAGTAATATTTATTGTTTAATATGTGTTTAATTACGTTTCATTACTTTATACTTTACCTTAATTTTTTCATCTATAAGTTTCATTTGTAGATGCAACTCTTCTAATTTTGCAGCATAAGAAGATAATACCAAGGCAAAAGAATTTTTATCTTTATAACTTTCAGAAAGTGCTATCATATCACGATATTTTTCAAAATCATTATTTTTTTGGACATACACATTTCTTAAAATCATTATTTCTTTAGTCAATTCTTCTTTTTCTTTCATTTCTTTTCTATATTTTTCAACTTCTTTTTGTCGTTCATGCCTTCTATGTATTTCTTCTTGTTCAGCTATTCTTTCTTCTGCCAGTATATATGCATAATTTTCTTTACTTTTGCGTTCACGTTCTTTAGCCATATGCGAGTGTGATATTGCCATATGTTCTTGTATAGCTTTGCCATTTTCTTTCATATGTTGCCAGTGACGTGCAATTTCTTTCTAAAAAAAAAAAGAAAGAAAAAGATATAAAACTAACATTTCTTGTGATTTTATATATTTTATATAAAATGATGTGTACTTCTACATTAAAATTACTTATATTTCTATTTTACTTATATTTGCCTTTTCAATTATTATTATTATTCTAATTATTATTCTATTAATATATATATTTTCTGTTCCTACAACACCATACTTTTAGCAATTGGTTTTTTATGCTTTTTGAATAGTTAAAAAAAAGGTTGATTATTCACAATATTTAGTATTTAAATTTTACAGTGTTCAATTACCAAATATTGATTTTTAAAAATTTCATTAATTTTAACAAGCTATATGTTGCAATATACTGTATTATTTACCTGAACTTCTTCTTTTCTTTGATATTCGCTTTCCAAAAGAATCTTTTTAACTGAAAAGGTAATGCCACTTTGCATAGAAATCTTATTCTGTGAGCGAATAGGTTTCTGTGGAACTGTAATATTACAAGAATTCCGTTCATTTTCTATATTTTCCGATTTTTCAGTATTGCTTTCGTTCATTATAGAATCAGGACCAATCGTTATTCTATTCACTTCACCTGATATACGAGAGGCTTTTTTTAGAGCAGACACTTTAAGACAAGCAAAGTCAGAAGCAATATCATCCATATTTTGTATCTGTCAAAAAATCAAAACAATATTTTAAAAGCTTTTAATATTATTATCGAAATAACAATAACTATACTCACAATTTCGTCTTTAGTGCTTACGAAATGGGGCATCTTTGCATTTATGTTATAGAAAATAAACTCTGACGTAACAAATTTCGAAAGATCGGATATTTACAAAAGTTTACAGGTGCAAATATAACCTACAAATTTATAGTCGGTCAAATTTATTTTATATACATATGTGCGTACACACGTTCATACCACATCACGCATACACACACACACACACACACATACACATATATACATACACCCAGTGTTATAAATTAGAAAAACATTACAACAAAAATTTATATCAACATTATTTTTCGTACGTTAATCAAAACACTTTTCAGTCATATCAATGTACTACACGTTAAAGCTAATAGATTAACGAACCGCATGCTGCTCCCTCTTTTCTTTCCTGTCTACTTGTCTTTTCTGTTGAGCCATAACAGACCGATTACCTTTATTATTTTATATTGTAATAAACCAGAGATTATACATACTTACATATTACATTTTTACAAAATTTTTCTTTCTAAGTAGTTTTAAAAAAATAGAAGATAAATTTTATTCAGCATAAAGTGAAATAGTTTCGAATAGTTCATCACGTAACATAGCTGATCTAATATTTCAATAATTTCAAAATTAGCTCCAATTTTTTTAAACATTGCATTAAATAAGTAATTATTTTATTATATACATCAATAAAATATGTTTTTAAATTTTTATAATAAGAGAATAATTAATTTGAAAGATATTCGTTATTATTTTAATGTGGCCATTTAATATTTTTTATCATTTCTAACAATTTATAACAAAAGTTTATATCTTGAAGTAAATGTATTTCATTAATTTTAATTTAAATAGTACTTCAAAGTTTTTGTAATCACAATTGTTTTATATTTTTATAAAAACATAATTGTACTTTTATTAGGACTCAAACAATACAGAAGACATAAAAATTATCATATTCAAATTATAAGAAATCTCAACCTATTATTTTTTAATTGCACAAAAGTGTAATTTTATGTAAAGTACATATCTGGAATTAAAATTCTAAATTTTAGGTATATAAAATAATAGTTTAAGTCACATATAAAAACGATTGATTCATTTGGCACAATTTGATTTTAGTTTTACAGTATTACAGTACAATTTATCAAGCAATCAATTTAATTCTCTATAAGCTATAATATTCTACATACATAATATTCTACAGTATTGCTAGCCTTAAGTGTAAACTACTTTCTATAATTTTAAAATAATTTTTTAAAATATGTTAAAAATTCTGTATTATTTTACTAAATTCTGATGTAACCATAATGTCAAAGTTATAAGCTAGAAAATATTTTGTACTTGTATAAAAATGATGTATAATAAAAATTAATACACAAAACATGAAATGTAAGTAAATAAAATAAAATAAATTTAAATATTTGTTCAGTTTATTTAACGAATAAGTTTGAAATAATTTCAACTGTTTTGCAATGGAAACATGAAAACTATTAAACACATTCAGTCTCTTAAATTTCATCATAATTATTACATTGTTTCAGTATACTGACAATGAATTATCATTCCTAAATTTGCTGTGATTACTAAAATTGATTACTAACTAATCTTATATGCTATTAATACGCTCGTAGAAGAGAAGATATGGTGTGGCACATAAAACTTCAATCAAAGATATACTCTCAACTACATTATCAGAAGTATACAACCATTGATTATTTTTATTTCCTCGTCTATAACAAACAAAGTGACCAGAATCTACAGGTCCGCGATGTTCTACGATTGCACGTAATTGATATTTGTGTTTATCTTGTAACGTCGATCGATTACTAAGTAACATTGTTGCTTCAGGATCTCCCTATCAATCCATATATCGTTATTAAATTTATGATCATAAAATAATAGATACATATTTTATTTACATATCATACCCGTGCGTTTCGCTTCTTTGTTTCCGTAAAAGTATAAGGATCTAAAGTCAGTATCTCAGGAAATTTTACTGGATCATCTCTCTTAATTGGTATTCCTGAAGAACTCCATGTGGTTCTTGATATATGTAAACACAAACATTTAGGAAGTTTTCCTAGAGTTAAAGTTTTAGTAGCTAAACAACGCATTCCACATCCATCACATAATACGTCTTGAACAACCTCACTGGTTACAAAACGTGTTAACAATTCTTCCAATGTGTGATGTGATCTAATATGTGGACCCAAAGGAGGTAAAGGCAAAGAAACTGTTTCAAGTTTATCATAATGAACCGCAGACTACAAAAAATATTTATTTCGTATAATTATATATGTTGTATTTAAATAAAGTAAAATTGTAATTAAAATAAAAAACCAACCTTCCATTTACAGCAACTGCACTGTAATTGACTAGTTAATAAGCCAGAAAATGGATGTACTTCTATTGATATTGGTGGAGCAGTAGAGAATGATATAGTACATAAGGAGCTCCATGGTTTAAAAGGTTCTTTATTTTTCTCAATTTCAACATTCTTTGAAAGTAATTCTGAAGATCTTGCAAGAATTATACCTGGCTTATTATGTGCCATAGAAATGCTTGATATGGATGTTGTCGAAGATATTACATGATTATTGCAATTTCTATCAAAACCATTCGGAATGTTAAGATTTTTGTTAGCTGATACAATATCATTACAAGATACACTTCTAAATGTTAAAGGATCACCCAATTTCTTTGTATCTGTTATCATTATTGGACTTTGTGGTAAAGCATCAGACAAACAACCTTTCTGAAATAATTTGTTGCGGATATATTTAACTTGTTATCTATTTTTTTTACTTTAACAATTTAAAAATATATCATATAAATTTGAAAGTATTTAAAAATATATATATATATATATATACATTTAATAAATATTTTTAACAATTTGTAATAATTTAATAATTTTTAAAGGCATACCCTATTTCCAGGTTGAATTTCTGTTTGTAATGCACTAAGAACTACATGAAATAGTTCGTGTACATCCTGATGACCAGGTGCAAATTTCCATTGATTACCAAGTGACGAAATAATTTCAATTGGTGTTACGTCACCATATAAATCTTCTGCATATCCATTAATTTCTAACAGGAAAAGAATGCATATTCCATATACATATATATTACTATGTGTACGTAACAATATATAATTCAAAATTAAATAAATCTATAAATCTGATTAAAAAGATTAAATTCTTACTAATTTATTAATAAAATATCAATCATCCTTTTAGAAATAATTAATAAAACGAGAAATGCTTTTGCCAAAAATAACAACATACTTTCAAAAACTGATAATAAAGTTGGAATGAAATTAACTTTTCCATTTTTGTCATATTGTTTCTTTAACCATCCAATGAAAACTGGGCATGCAGCCAAAGCTTGTAGAAGAGAATTCAAAAAGCAAGTGTATCCTAAATTATTGATTCCAATAACTCTTCCTGGAAAAAGAAAACACGCAATATAAAATATTTTTGTCCAGATAAATTATTCGAAAATTGAATATATTTAACGTACCTTTTTTCCTAGGTTTAGGAGATGGACCCCATATAACAAATGCTGCAATGGCTATTGCAAATCCTACACTGGCAAATACAGCAACTTTTTCTACATCCATTTTCATGGAATGTTTGTTGAAATGGGAAATTTCTTGAAAAAACTGCAAGAGCTAACCTACACGTTAATTCAAGAAATAAACATATCTACGTACGTATCCATTAATAAATATGCATATTTCTCTCAAGTAATTAGCCTTTCGTAATACAACTAATTAATTTTGCAATGTTTTCATAATTTATGTAATCTTAGTTTACGAAAATAATTTAATCATATTTTGAACAATTTTACGCAATAATAACAATTACAAAGAAATGTCATTCATTTATTATATACAGGTTCAAGTATTATTTTTGAACGTATTAATTTAAAATCAATGTCTTTTTAAATAAAAAAATCAGAATTTTATAAATCATAAACGATATAATTGTATACACACGATGCTCTGACCAAATACTCGTTTGGCATCATGAATATAGATATAGATAGAGATTACATAAATATTGTTGAAAAGATTATAGCTGAATTTGATACAAGATATTAAGATATTGTCATAAAATATTATTAAAAATGAACAGAACAGTAAATAATACAATGGAAAACAAATAATTATATCACATGTTTTAAAATTTGTACTAAATTATTTGATAATTTCAATTAAAGATAACATCACAGAGATAGCGAAATACACGATTCAAGATATTTTAAATCGATTCTTATAACATTTAAGTGTATAAATTTGGGTAACAAGAATTTTTAAACACGATTATTCGATCATCGATATTGCGATCACTCGATGTTTAAAATTGTGTATACTTCAGGTGAATTTGTCGTGTTGCGTTGCTGCAAATAAAATAGTGTTGAATACCGCTCGAATTTGATATCTTTTTTTCTTTCGATTTATTCTGTTGCATAATATTCTAATATTATAATTTAAATTAACTGAAAATAAAATATTATGTGATATTAAAATTGATTTCGATACGAATGAAGTGAGACACATGCATTTGTTTGTATGTATGCGTTATCATGTGTATATTATACAGTAAAGTAAATTAGATTGGATGCAAAAGACTTGAAAATGTTCTCACGTTTTTGCTACGCAAGTTTGTATTGCGTGTGCATGTGAAATTCTTAAGTAAGAAGATGAACGCCCAAACACAAGAACACGGTCATGCTGTTGTTGTTTGGGAGTGGGAAAATCGTCATGGGCGATGGAGACCTTATAGTCCTGCGGTGTCTCAACATCTTGAGAGAGCACATTGTAAAAAATTAACTCGCGTTTTTCTGAATGATGCAGATCCGAATTTGGACAGGTTTAAACTTATATATTTACATATATGTTATTTTATATATATAACTATGTCTGCTTGGAAACTTTTTGTGCTCATAAATGTAAATAAGTCAAAGATTGTTTTAGAAAAAGATATACAAGAAACAAAAAATATGAAGTATAAAAGAAATTAGAATTTCATTTAGTCTTGTATTTTCAAGATATTTTTTAATAATAGTTAAACAAATAATTTAACATTCTATTTGTTAATATGATTATTATTAAAACTTGAAGGATTAAGTTAAAAACATTTTGTACTTAATTTTATATAATAAATTTAAAATTAACAAAGTTAATATCTTAAATATCAATTATTCTAAATATCAAATATTTATTATGTGTATATATATATATATATATATATATATAATAAAGTTCTATCTTTATTTATATACAACGAAAATATGCATTTACTTTGAATAGGTATTATATAAATTTGAAAACAAAAACACAATGTAGCGAAGATGGAGATGAAGTGCACAATGTTAGAAGAAAATTTTACCTTCCAAGTTCGCCAGCTGGGAAAGGAGCTAAGTGGGAATGGGCTGGTGATACAGATGATTGGCATACATATGATATGGAAGTGCAATGTTTCATAGAAGAAGCATGGGCAAGAGTAAATAAAAATATTAATCAATGAAAAATATCAGTCATAAATTAATTGTAATTGTAAGGTGTTCTTAATTTAATTTTTTATTTTAGGGTGATAAAACTATCGATGTTTCTAAAACATATTTAGGTTTCCCATATATCATAAACTTTTGTAATTTAACCCAAGTACGTTGTTGTACTGGATATGTAAGACCGATACGACGTATTCAGCAAGCACCTTATCCCTTAGTCAAAGTTGCTTTAGAAGAATTACAGGTTATTTCTGAGATAAAAGCAACATCTGCAACTGTCAAAAACATAACTGCAAAAATCACACATAAAAAGTCTACTGGAAATACAAAAAAGAATAATAAAAAGGTAGAAAAAGTAATTATAATTAATATTCTAGATATTATAATATTATATTATCAATCTACTTACATACGTAAAATTATATTATCAATTTGCTTATATTTCAGAGCAAAAATGGAGATACTGGTCCATCAAATATAGCTCGTGTTATTTTGAGCAATTTTAATATATTTAGCAATAAACACGGAGTAGAAAATAATAATTCAATTACAAATATCGAATCTGGGCAAAAAAGAAAAACTTGGGATAGCGCGTTGGATGTAGATTCCAGCAGTACGAAAAGTGGTCGAAGACCAAGTGTTGATACAGTTTCTACATATTTGAGTCATGAAAATCCGATAGATTTATTGGATAGTAGCGTAGGAAGTGATGATGTTTTCAAAGATACTATTTTGGGTGATTTGTTATACTTTCTTTAAATTACTGTCACAGGTCTGTGTAATATATTACAAATGAACCTACTATTTGTTTAGGTGTAGATACTGAATCTGATGTTATTTCCCAATATGTAAAAGTAGTAGAAAGTGATAATTGTGATTCTTGTCCCGTGTGTCTCGGTATGCCAGAACCACTAACAGTAGAGTTGACTCGTTGTAAACATAGACTACATTTACCATGTTTGAATGCAATGCTCAGTTGTCAGCAGCCTCCTATGTATATACAGTGTCCTGTTTGTCGTTTAATTTATGGTGAAAAAAGAGGAAATCAACCTCCTGGAACTATGAACTGGACAAGAATACCTCGAGCATTGCCTGGTTTTCCAAATACAAATACAATTCAGATAACTTACGAGTAAGTAGATTGGGAATTTCATTCATTAATTTTCATACAACTTATGTATTTAAGAAACACTTATTTCGCTACATAAAATTTCAGCATTCCATCAGGAATTCAGGGAAACGAACATCCGAATCCTGGTCAAGCTTATTACGCCGTAGGCTTTCCACGTATATGTTATCTTCCAGATAATAATTTAGGCCGTAGAGTTTTAAGATTATTACAGATTGCATTTGAACGAAAATTAATATTCACGATTGGGCGATCAGTAACTACTGGAAGAGAAGATGTAGTAACATGGAACGAAATTCACCATAAGACTGAATTGGGTCCATCAACAACTGGTCATGGATATCCTGATAAAAGTTATCTTGAAAGAACATTAGCTGAATTGGCAGCTCAAGGTGTAACAGATGGGCAATCATCGCCTATATTGTATCAGGAATTGCAATGAAGTAATAATTTTTATTTAATATTCATTTTACAATTAATATTCAGTAGTGTAATTCATTAGTGGATTCCGCGCTGTGTTCATTTAATATCACTTTATTTTTAAAACTATCAAACTATATAAAAATAATAGCGTTAAAATATAAATTGTCTAAAGTCGATTATAATTTCTCATATTCGTTATATTATTTTCCTTCCATTCAATGGTTGGAAAAGTAATAAATATTTATATATGAACATTTGTTTTTTATAATGTATTAGAAAAAAATTACCTAGATATATAAATATAAATCTCTGTCAGAGATAAATATACGAAGTAAGAATATGATTTGTATGTATTCTAAAACAAGAAAAATACACATATTTTACATGCTGAATTGTGTAAAATTATTGTATTTATAACAAGCTTCGTGAATGTTTATAATTATATATTTTTATATTAATGCCTTATATACATACTATCATTTTGTCAAGAAGGTTGATTGTTTTGTATTTTTTTGGATTGGTATGCGATAGGTGGCGCGACTTTGAATCCAATAAAATGGCCGAAAATTGATTTTTCTACGCGGACGTGAGTTCTATGTAATTTTTTACATTCAAATACGAACGAATGCCGTATATATTGGGAAACTACAATGTTTTAGATAAAAAGCAACGAGAATTACATCGTTACCGGATCGTGATCGATTGAGTATAAATATTACGATCAAATATTAAAGCGTGAAGGATTTATGTTATACTACCTGGCACAAAGGCGTCCGATAAATTTCTAATGTTTTTTTGAAATAAGAATTCGCGCCTAAATGAGTGCTAAAGACCAATACAATTGCGTTTTGTGTGACTCGAAATTAGAATCCAAGGAAGCTTTGCAAGCGCATTTTAGGTACTAAAAGAAACTATTTCTTTCGATATATTCATAACCAAGCAAGCAATCTTATAAAACAAGGATATTTTTATATGCAACCTATTTTTTTCATCCTATTCCAATGCACATTCCAAAAAAAATCCTACAACGAATAAAAATATTTTCAAACAGTTGATACGTTAATGATAATATTTAGCTACATTACCGGTAGAGTATTGTTTGCGCTATTTTCCCAATTGCTTGCAATTTCTTTCTGCTTTCGAAATAGAGATCTTTCTAATAACAATAACAATAAGTAACAGTAATAGTTATAAAATAATAGAATATAAAAATAACATAATTATAAAATATAATATTTTCCCAATTGCTTGCAATTTCTTTCTGCTTTCGAAATAGAGATCTTTCTAATAACAATAACAATAAGTAACAGTAATAGTTATAAAATAATAGAATATAAAAATAACATAATTATAAAATATAGATTTAAACAATTGCGATGGATTCAATTAGATTATTCATAAATCATTTAAAAATCATTTCAATTGAATAGTAAATATTAGAAAATTTTTTAAATAAATGTTATATTATTTATTTAAAATTTAATGTAGAATTTAAACAATTGCGATGGATTCAATTAGATTATTCATAAATCATTTAAAAATCATTTCAATTGAATAGTAAATATTAGAAAATTTTTTAAATAAATGTTATATTATTTATTTAAAATTTAATGTAGTATATTATGCAATAGTATACTTTTTTAGTATGTTATACAATAATTGATAATATAAGAAAAATAAAATGAATCAACAATATATTTTATATTAAAGACATGTTTGATTAATTATTTATAAGATATTTAAGCATAAAGCCATGAAATAATTCAATAAAATATTATCTACATAGTTAAAATCTGTCCCAAATTTTCTCATCATTTAGAGATTAAAATAATATTTAGATGTAGAAAAAATTTATTATAATATTTAAAATTATAGTTATTTTAAAATAATTTATCTAATTATAAATTTTGCATTTTCGTTTTTGTAGATTTGAATACATAATAATTATACATTTTCAACTAAGAAAGTATTTTACTTAAAATGTATAAAATATTACTATGTTCTATATTTTATTATATCATGTTAAATGTATTTTATATATTACTTTACCATACATTTATTTCTTCATATTTCACATTTCATATATTTCATTACACATATCATAAAAAAATATTAAAAAATTAAAATACATTTTAAAAAATTAGTAATAGCAAAAAAGTTAAAAAGTAGTTAGAGATAATGTTATTTAAAGTTAAATGATTTATTAAATGTTTTAAATATTAACAATATATTATAATACATGTATTATATGTATATATTGTTACCTACTTATATGTATATTTGTTACCTACTTAGATTTTATTATTAATAATTAAAATGTTTATAAGAGTAAAATTTTTATTTAATGGTGAGTTATTATGAGATCAATTTATACATATAGAAATGGGAAAGAAAGATCTTTTCTTAAATTTTAATATTTAATTTTTTTGTGATACAATATATCAAATTTTGTTTTGTTCATAGATTTCCTAACAACTTATTTTCAGAAAAAGGAGAAAAGAAAATTAAAACAAATTTTATTAAATTTGTTATTGAAACAATGTTTTAGAAATTGAAAATTTAATTACATGTAAAGAGTTAAATACTGTGTATATAGGAAACATGCCAACAAAGAAATAGATACTCGTGGTAGACCTGTGAAAACAAGCAAAAATGATGATACTCAATGTGATGTGTGTGGGCAAGAATTTAATTCAATTAGTGCAACAATACGACATAGATTTAAAGTTCATCCTAATTCGCCAACAAAGTTTTATTGTCATTATTGTGGGATGCAATTTCCTCTAAAAGTATGTTTTCATTTCCACATAGTATATGTTTTTTCTTCAATTTTATGAACTACTTATTTTTTTATTAGACACACAGGGATAATCATCAAGCATCTCATGATTCATCTGAAAGTGAGAGAAAAGAACAGCATAAGAAATGCGAAGACTGTGATGTATTGTTTTATAATGAAAAAGCTTTAGATTATCATTATCGTTCTATACATAAAAGGTTGTCAATTTTTTCAGCAGTACTAAATTTTTAAATGATTTTAAATTGTATATAATAATTTTAATTTATAGGATGGTACATTTATTTCAACCAATAGCAACACCACCTCCTAGCAATAAAATTAAAGTAAATTCAATGAATGATGCTCTTAGTGTATATTACTGCCATTTATGTGGTGCTGAATATATTATAAAATTTAATTTGCAACGGCATTTGGAAAGAGCTCATACTCAAGTAAAGAAATATAAGTAAATATTAAATAAACAAATTTTATTACAGGTGTACTATACTTATACATTTTGCCTTTATAATTAATAGGAAGAAAGAGAAGCTGTTCCAGAAGATTTAATAAAATGTACAGTGTGTGCTGCTTTATTTTGCAGTAAAAGAGCATATGAAGTGCATAACAGTTATCATCAACCAGATGATTTATATGTAACATCAGAAGAACAAAGGTTGCAAACTGTAACTAAAGTAGATCAAGATTTTGATATAAGGCGCGTTGAGGGAGTTGCTGACAAATATGTCCCAAAAAGTAATACTCCAAAAAGGCCTGCTAAAAATTGGCCAAAGGTTAATTGGTCAATTAAATCTGTTTTTGTTTTTTATGTATCAGTCAAATTAACTAATATAATTAATCAAATTTATTATTTCATAGCTTAAAAGGACACAGAAAGCAGAAGTGAAACAAAAAGATTATTCTTCTTCAGATGATGAACCTGGTGCTACGAATGAATCCAGTGATTCAGAAAGTGATCTTCCATTGAAACAAAGGATTTGCAACTAATGGAGGTCTTTTTATTGTTTATAAAATATTTCTATGTTTATACTTTTCAAATATTAAAATTATGTTAAAATGATTGTCACTATATGATTATCATACAGATTTTATTTTTAATTTTGATGCAAACATGTGATTGTAGATAATAATCTCTATATTAGTACGTATTTCCATTTATTTAATTTGCTCTGCTGACATTTTTCAGTTCATAACAATAAATTAATAATTATAAATTATATATATATATGTATGTATATATATATGTATATATATATATATATATATATATATATATATATATAAAAGAGGTTTGATCTACTTGGACACCTTAAATAGCTTCAAAATTATGTGTTCAATGACAAATTCTTATATACAAAAGTTATGTGGTTTAAAGGGTCATATTATGTAGTGTATGTATTTTTTTTTATAGATGGAAGAGTTTTGGAGACTTTTCAACATACATTTCAACATACATAGGTTAATACTTTTTTTGGACTGTCGACAAAAGAATATATCATTACATCTAAAAAAGTGGGATGACCTCGAAATCAAATGCCCTCATCTATAAAAAAAATACATGTACCACATAAATCATGCAACTTTTGTATATAACAATTTTTCTTCGAACTTATGGTTTTAAATTTATTTAAGGTAAACACTGTATGTATACATTTAGTATTATTTATATAAAATGTTTTCATGTTACTGTATGAAACATAAATTTGTATATTTTCGTAAATATTTGTCTACAATTATATGTGTGTGTATATATATGTATATACACGTATATGTGTATATATGTGTGTATATATACATCTATGTGTATATATATATATATATATATAACATTTATATTTATATAGTACATAAAAATATTAAAATTCACATAAAAGAAATTGAAGTATTATTAAATTGTCATAAAATAATATGTATAAATTTCTATTTCAATAATTATTTTAACAACTTATGTATACTTGAAAATTTTTAAAATTTTTGAATAAGCAATCTACCAATATTCTAAATTATGACAAAAGTTTACTTTTAAGTGCAAACTTAAATGCAATTTTATTTGTTAATAATTATTTAGATAGAATATGTGAATATATGAATACTTTAGACTTTAAACTTAGAGCTTAATGCTCATTATTCAAGTTAGAATTTATTAGGGAAAATTTAGTTGAATAAGCTAGTAATTTTTAAGTAATACTATTGGTTATAGTTCCGTCCGTCAAATACGGAAAAGATGCAGTCGCCATTTTACATCGTCGATTTTTACGTGTGTGTTCGGTGCAGTTACTTTACGAATTCAATTCTTATTACGTGGGCATAAAACGTTTAGTGGCGTATTTTTATTAATTTCCACTTGGTAAAAGTTGATAAGAAAATATGGGACGCAAAAAGAAGAAGCAGTCAAGGCCCTGGTGTTGGTATCCTTTTCCAAAATATCCTTTACTAGAGGGTACTTTACGTAACTGTATTTTTAGATCGTAAATCAAAATTATACAATTGTAATGTACTTATAATCGTATGATTATAGCTAATTTGATGTTTTACTAATATACGTATTATATTCTGTTATATTTTAATTTGTAATTCGAAAGTTTCTACTTTGTCGCAAAATATTTTCAGTTCGCTAACTAAAAGCCTGTGACGAGTTAAAGTAGCTGAATACGTGAGAAATCGATATTTCGTTAATAACTATATTCGACTATATTTCTTTCATAGTTGCAAAGATGTTCATGTACGAAACATGATAAATTGTTAATTTTATTAGTAAAGTATTTGTTTGAAAAAGATTCAACAAATGCCTTGATAACGTATTTCAGATGAGTCATTATATTATTTAGTAATGCAGAAGAAAGTATAAAAATATTCAAATTCTTATCGCAGAGTACTATTTAAATATCTGTTTTTTTTAAAGAAGTTTGAATAATAAAAGATTTTAACCTAATCTAGATGCAGAAACATATATTTTGCATATTTTTTGGCAAGTGTTATGTTTGATATAATTTCAGAATATGTTATATATGTGGAACATGTATGTATGTATATATTTTTTTAAATTGCTAAATTAGTAGAGTTAATTTTGTTTGTTACAACATAATTTTGCATTATATTTTATTTGAAAAGAATTAGTCTTTTAAAATGTTACTAAGTTATTAAATGAAATTAAAGTTTTATAACTTCACATAAATAATTCATATTTATTATACAATAAATATGAATTTGGTTATGTATACTATAAACTGATATGATTATAAATTAAATCATTAATGAATTAAAAATTTATTAAAAAAATATATTATTTTCTCTATTATTATAAATTATTAGATCCGAATTCATTTTATACATAGGTTAGAAATGACCAAGGATATGAAATAAATGTGTATATATATATATATATATATATTGTATATAATTATGTTTATTACTTATACTTTTTTATTTGTGTATGACCTTAACTGATTTATCAAGGTATTGTAACAGAGAATTTGAAGATGAAAAAATTCTTATACAGCATCAAAAAGCAAAACATTTCAAATGTCATATCTGTCACAAGAAACTTTACACGGGACCAGGACTTAGTATACATTGTATGCAGGTAATATTAAATTTTTATTGAATAATATATAAATTTGAAAATATATTGATACCAAAAGCTTATGATCTTATCTTAATTTCTTAGGTACATAAAGAAGCAATAGATAAAGTACCTAATTCTTTGCCAAATCGAAGCAATATTGAAATAGAAATTTATGGTATGGAAGGCATACCACCAAATGATGCAAAGGAGCATGAAAGACAAAGAAATGGAGGTAGACCTGGTTCACCAAGTTCTGGTGAAGATGAACCAGTTCGAAAGAAAGCAAAACCAGAAGGTTTATTAGGTTCTGCGCCAGGAGCAATGCCTACAGGTTCCAACATGATGCCAGGTGTAATGCCAGGTATGGCGGCTCATCCTGGTATGCCACCAATGGGATCGTTCCCACCACCCATGCATCATATGATGGGACCTATGGGTCCTGTAGGTCCACCTTTCATGGGTCCTGGGTATGTATAACTTATTCTTTTAAAACCAGACAACGCAAAAGAAGAGTTAAATATCTGATATTAATTTAATGCAAGTTAGGTAAATACAATCTACAGTTTTTAAATTTATATATACATATATTTATTATCTAATAAAAGAAATATAGAAATAGTAGAATAAAGCAATAATGTTTCTCTTTTTTTTATAGTATGATGCCGGGAATGCCAGGTATGCCTCCAGGTATACAACAACCAGTATCAGGTGCATCCATACCACCAGCACGACCATTATTTCCAAGTGCTGCAGCTGTTTCAACAGCTACGTCTACAGCTGTGACTTCTCCTCTGGGTACAGATTTTAAACCAATTACATCAGTGGCTGGTGGATCTATAGGACCTGTTAAACCAACATTCCCTGCATATAGTAATGCAGATAGTAATACCACCACTAATAATAATATTGGAAGCGATCAGAAAGTAAATCTTATAGCCACTACTAGTGCTGCCATTAAAATTATTCATCCTCCAGAAGATCTTAGCCTGGTACGTTGACTATTTTTTACATATATGTTAGTAATAGATATAGAAAGTAAAAACAAAAAATTATATGCCATAGGAGGAAATTAGAGCACGACTTCCAAAATATCAGCGGCGACAGACTCAAGAAACTCGAACTGTACAAACCGCTGATGCTAGTCAGCAAGCTGCTGTATTGCAACAGCAGCAGCAACAACAACAACAGCAACAGCAGCAACAACAAGCTGCTGCTGCTAATGCAGCTGCTGCATTTCAGGATCAACAACAACGTCAACAAGCGGCATTAAATGCACTTCAACAACAACAACAACAAAGATTTCAGCGACCTCCACAAGCAGTAATGGTTCCTGCATCTGCAGCAATGCCTGTTAGTTCTGTTGCATTGATGGCTCCGCTTATGCGGCCAACTATGACCCTAGCCGCACCTGCTCTGATTCATGGAGGTAACATGATGCGACCGCCCCCCATGGGCCTACCACCAGGTAAGTCTCTATAATTTTAAATAATCATCTCTATTTCAACGAGAGCACCTCATCAATATTCATTGATCTACGTAAATATTATTACATTTAAATTAAATTGTTTTTATGTATCCTTTCCAGTATCATATTTA
This sequence comes from Lepidotrigona ventralis hoosana, assembly GCA_002806875.1. Taxonomy (NCBI): domain Eukaryota; kingdom Metazoa; phylum Arthropoda; class Insecta; order Hymenoptera; family Apidae; genus Lepidotrigona; species Lepidotrigona ventralis. The sequence continues at coordinate 23,040 of NIPQ01091845.1, forward strand.
GAGCTATCGAAGATGTATTGAGTGATTGTCCAATGTAATTTTATCGTGCTTCCTTGGATAAAAAATTATTTCTTTTTATCATTATAAAAATTTAATATTATAATATAAATTAAGGTTTTTACAATCTTATATTCGATATTTAGTTTAAAGATGAAACAAGTTTTAAAAATCATATTTCAATTGATATTTAAAGTATTTGATTTAAAGTAAAATATATTGACATCTAAATATGTGTAAATACAATAGAGTTAATAATAGAGTTAATAATTAAGAATAGATAATATTCTTATGGAATATGTATATAGTATATTTTCCTAATCTTAAATATGCAGTGCATTTTATTAAACAGCTATTAGCCATCATAAGTAACTTTCTTGTTTGTATTATAAAATGATTATGTTGATTCTAATATAAGAAATCTTTTTATTAGAGAGATTTTGGACAGTAGGTTTATCCAAAAGCTTAAGGTTTATACGCGATCGATCTAATGGAAATATAGATGATCATTTCAAAAATGTTTTTCATCTGACATGCAGTATAATATATACCTTTGCACTTCATCTATCACTATGCAGCCCATACCCTTTGCTCCCAACAATAAATTAGACTTGCCTGATGGCTAGTAATGTGTTATGGATGAATGAGAGTGACAGAAGACAAAAATTAGTCTTTGGGGGGACCAATTTTGACGAGGTACACGAGGAATATTTTAAACACAAGAAAACATTAAAGAAAAAAGGGGGAGAAATGAAATATGACCGATATTAGCATGTTCAAGATTCATCCGTATGCCAGAATCAACGACAGCGTGTCTTGTACGTTTTTATGTTTAACGGTGCGTTTGCAGGGCGCCCAGTCACTCCTTGGTGAGTGTTGAACGAACCCAGTCTGGTTACTAAAACCGTGTTTTATACAAGCGCAACAAGGTTGGTCCTTAGCAATTAGCATGCGGTGAAATGGCATATCTATATCTATCTATCTATTTATATATATATATATATATATACACATATCTATATATCTATATATATCTATATATATATATATATACACACATATCTATATATCTATATATATCTATATATCTATATATATCTATATATATATATCTATATATATATATATATCTATATATATATCTATATATATATATATATATACATACGTGTATACATATATATATATACACATCGTTATATTTATTATTATTCTTATTAATTAATATTATTATTATTGTCATCATTGTCACATTAATACACCTATATATATTTCTGTATATTTATATTATTATCACTGGGCAGGTGGGTCGAGCGGCCAACGATATTGCATCTGTTCTGATTCCTTCAACGCCGGACAGCCACACTTTGATTTTGGATACACGACTCTTTGGACGTGAAATGCCTCTTCTTGAAACTAGAGTATTCGGTATCGGAAGCACGATTACGCTAGATTTATATTTTTATAATCGCGGTACATATATACATGTGTATACATATATATATATGTATACATATATATAATACGTATGTATAATATGCGTTTTATACATACATATTCATAGATAATGTTTTTTTTTCGATTGATAAAAACTCTGCCTTGAAGTTGATTCGGTTTTCGGCCGCTCGGCTGGTTCATCGCATAATATGATTTTTTTCCTGTTTTATTAGCTTTTTTATTCACCAACCATATTCTTCTTACGACTCACTTGCCATTATCTCGCCAACCGTGTTATCATTCTGTCTCTTCATATTACTTATATAGCTTGAAATCCTGGTGTTGTGATATAGTAGTGAAGAAATCGCTTTTTGAGCACGGTACTGGCAGTCGTTCGAAGTTGTTATTCTGAGTAAAAAAAAAAAAAAAAAAAAAAAAAAAAAAAAAAAAAAAAAAAAAAAAAAAAAAAAAAAAAAAAAAAAAAANACAAAAATCTGACATATAATTTCGATGATAATTATCCCTTCCTTCTTTATATTTCTTCAGGCGTTTCAAATTCGATGAAAGTAAAATAAACTACTAGATGGTTCTGCATTATTTATAGTATCATTGATATCAAAGAATTTGTTCTTTGGATCTGTTGTTCCTTCAGAAATGTTTGCAAAATACGGAGACGTATTTTAAAAAAATTTGTTTAAATTAAAAACAAGAGGGAAGGGGTTATTTGTTGTCACTACTGTTTTTGTTATTATCACGTGTATCATGATAGAAAACTTGCAACAAGAACGAACGTAATGTATCTCCCTCACACCATAGCCTAGCTTTTGTGTCACAAACTGATTTTAGATATATTTGAAGTCAATCCACAGTAAGTAAATAATTTCACGTTACCAAATATATACAAAAGTATGACTCGTATATACACTTAATTGCAGCTGTTTCTTGTATATCGAACATAGAGATGTATCTAATCTAACATTAACAAATGAGGGAATTTGATTTTTTTTCGAAATTATATCGTACATTAACATTACAAGGAAATTTCAAGGATGAAAAAAAAATTTCTCAAAAGAAGAAACTTGCATTTGCATAATACAAAAAGACTTAATAAAGTAATGATACAAAAAAGTTTAATAAAGTAAAATATTGTGCTTTTACAGTGTTCAAATTCTTTGAAGTTCTTTAAAAGTGTTCCTTGTTTTGTTATTCTATTTTTGTTGAGTGAGTACTGTTTTGAAGTAATATCTTGGAAGATCAGCTGGCAGCCGAGCGATTCCTTCAAATTATGAAAGATGTAATCATTAAGTAAGATTTCTTGTTCATGTATGGTGTGAGGTTTCGCGTAATATCACTTTTTTGAGTTTGTTGTGACTTGTATTGCATATGCGGCACATTGCATGTTAAGCTCAATTCCTCATATAGTTTGGTCATTCACATTAATAAAATGTTAGATAGACGTAGATGGGCTGTCAATAATAAACCCTTTTGGGTGTATGATGTAGTCCTAGAACACTCGAGATTATACTATTTTATTATTTTGCACAGGCGTGTGTTGCAAAGTATATTGATTCAAGGATAATATTCGGTTTCTTATTAAATACTAATATAAGTATTTCTTTTTTTCCTTTTTTGGTTAGCGTTCTATTTCAGAAATTTATCTAACAATTTCTTCCTGACAAGTATATTTAAATATCTATTATTTGAATCTATTGTCGGTAAATAATAAATATTAGCTAGAGTTAAATTACTAAATATATTTGATTCATTAAGAAAAGAATCAAGAATGTTGTGCGAGGGGAAATGCCATCGATCGGCTGTCAGACAACTTCCTGTACTTTAGAAGAAATGCATCGAAAGAAATGAAATTAGATAATTAAATTTGAAAGCATCTTTCAAAATTCCACAATTATTTTGTAAGGTATATTTCTCCATCGATTGACGCGGCGTTCTCTAGAAAGAAAATTACAAAATACAAAGAGAGGGAAGAGTAATGCGTGCATTTGAAACACACACATGTACACAAACACACACACACATTTTTTATTTATATTTGGCGAGTACTCTCGCAGCGTAAGTACCATAAGAAGATTTGCAGATCGTTGAGAACCTGTGATATATAAGATATGTAAAGAAAGGGATTGGAGAGAGAAAGATCAGAATTATCGAGGATGTATGAAACTCACGATGTATTATCGTTTACAGGGATGATAGGAGCTTTGCCACCAGGAGCGATGCATCCGGCATTCGCAGCTCCAATGGGTTTCCCTGGTGCACCAATGTTGGCTCCAATGATGCATCCACGCTTCAGATGATCACCTTCTATGGACGGGCCCACCCCGCCACTGCACTTCGTGCTCTGGGCCCGCCCCTAAATTTTTTTAGGGTTCGGACCTGACTGAGAAGAGGAGAAAAGCACGCGTAAATCTCACGTTAGCTCGCGTGGGCACACTTCGTTGATCGGCCGCGGCTGCACTTGACGCATCCTCTCCTACGAAGTTTACACGAAGTTAGCAAAATCTTTGTTTTTTCTTTCTAATATCATTGCAAAACACATCACGTCAGTGCCTGAGAGGGTTTACCAGGTGCAGTGGAAACGGTCGGTCGTTCCTCTTTCAGATTTTTTTCTGCCAGTAAAAAGATATCGAGATATTTAATCAATCATTTTAACTTTTTTGCACGTGGTGAGTGATCGTGCGCGCGGTATCAGTGTAACGTCGTAACTTCTTCCCGATGGAGTTTGAAAATCCCAGGTGAGCAACGAAATTTGTATTTTTTTCTCTTTTTTTTTTTTTTTTTTTTTTTTTTTTTTGG
>NIPQ01091846.1:5057-36705 GCA_002806875.1 Lepidotrigona ventralis hoosana
TCATCGATACTCGCGAGATATTATATTCTTTCACATATTTATCTATATATAATATATATATATATATATATATATATATATATATATATATATATATATATATATATATATATATATATATTTCATTGAACGCGTGACTCGTATAAAGATATTTCTTCCATATTTTTTACGGATACAATTCAAGAAACTTGACTCAAGTTGTCAGTAGAAAAATATTGCAAAGGCGGAGTCCTTTGTCAATCAAGTCTTACTCGTTGATTTTGATAATTTCAACTTTGAACATAGACACAGTCTTAGAATTCTTTGGATCTTTGTCGCTCAACTGTAAATATTTTAAAGTAATACTTTGAAAGCACTTGCCCGACTCGTAGCGGCTCGCAAATCGCATAGTACCGTTCAAAGCTGATTGCCAAGATTGTTAGAACCGAAGCGTGTGCCACAGTCAGTTCGACGAATGGTACTACTTTACCTGAAATTGAAAGAAATTTACTATTATCATATTATAATACTATCACTATTATGTATATATGTATAAGATACGATGATCAATATTTTTGAATATTTTTCAAAAGACTAAAACAAAAATAGTTTTATTACTTATTAATATTAATTAATAATATGTTATATTCTATAATATTATTATTAATTTTACATGAATATTAACAATATTAATTAATATATTAATATATATATATATAATATGTAATTTATTATAATATTATATTACAGTACTTTAAAAGATAAAAAAAATAATAGTACAAATAAAATACCAAACGAAAAGTAATTAATTTTTATTAATTTTTAAGTGATCATATTATGAATGATCTGGTAATTACAAATCTATTGAGAGACTGGTCTGGTTGCTGATTGACATATTCTACTGATCGACCGACCAGTTAATTACAGAAATAATTAATTAGTTCTTGATACTTAAAATACTCAAGTATACTCTTACATATATTTTACATGTTAATGCAGATTGGTGATATTCTGCCGATTGATTGACTAACTGATTATAGAAACTATCTAATCAACACATGATACTTAAAATACTCGAGGCCATACGTATATTCTATATATTAATACAGATTAGTGATTGAGTTATTCTACTGACTGACTGATCAGTTGATCTTATTTGTTCTTGATATTTATTTAAAATACTTGAGTTTGTATGTTTACCCACACATTAACACAATTTTCCACGTAAATAAGTGGTTCTTATTCTGAAACGGTCACGATCATGTGATCTTATTTGCTCTTGATATTTAAAATGCTTGAACTCATGTATTCCACACATTAGTAATAGTACAATTTTCTATGTATTAAATGATTCTATATAATAAATATTATTCTGAAACGGTCACGATCATGTGATCTTATTTGCTCTTGATATTTAAAATGCTTGAACTCATGTATTCCACACATTAGTAATAGTACAATTTTCTATGTATTAAATGATTCTATATAATAAATATAATAAATGATTATATACTATTATATACTATTATATACTATTATACTATATAATAAATGATTCTTATTGTGAATACGATTGAATAGGGATAGGATCAATACGAAAGAATCTGTTCGCTTGCGCGTTGATTATTTCAGGAATTTAATTCGTCAGTCGAAGAACGCGTATTCCGGTTTGTTGCCATATAATCGTAAACTCTTGTTCACACGTGAATAAGTTCCGGGTATTTTTAATATCTCAGCTTGTATAAAATTAAGAGAATTAGAGATATTATTATTTCTCTTTACCTTTGTTAGTTTTCCCTTGTTGTTAGAGTTATTATTATTATTACTATCATTAGAATATAATTCAATGAATTTTGTCATGGAGCGGACTAACTACGCTGAAGCAAGATACTTTTCATTTAAAAACCGAAAAAAGAAAAAAAAATTATCTCGAAAAGCATATGCTGGACAAAATTTGTAACCACCAAAAGGCAAAGCAAAGTTTTACCCAAAACATTCATTTCAATAATAATTTTAATTGAAACATTCAATTGCGTGGGACATTTCAAATGGGACACTTTGTACACTACGTTCAGATTCATACAGCTCCTCAATTTATTACTATTTACCTTCGAATTGTCTCTTCTTATATTTCTCAACGGGTTATGCGAAAACAATTTCATCTTTTNAAAAAAAAAAAAGCATAAAATATAAACTAGAGTATTCATTATAATATATAGTAAGTAAAACAAATTTCTAATCTAGCTTTCACTTCTTTAGCAACGTTCGAGAAATGTTAAAAAAAAAATGTTATAAAATTTGTCGCGTTAACGTACAAACAACACGTGAAGAATTGAGAGTCCCCGAACGATTCCTCAATTGAGAGATTCGCGAGATTCACGAAGATAATTACGATCGATTGCACCCTTGTTTCTCAGTGGTGTCACAATGCCGCGAAACTCTTGTGAAACGCTTACGAACGATTACGCTATCTTGGCCGGTGCCCAACGAAACGGCGCTAAACGCTGCAGAATTGAATCAAGGATTTCTGATCCACGGGCGAAATGGTAATACTGGAATTCGACTCGGGTCGAGTATTACGTTCGTGGCAAATGAATTGCTGGACAAATGAGCGTCTATATATCTGGACCGTCTGTCGAATTTTACACCGCTACATCGGGCCAGATCAATACCGCGAATCACTAAAATCGATTCGCTCTGAAACGATCTCGACGATCGTTGTACTGGAATCGACGCGATTGCCAGCCCGGTATGAAACTAACCGTGTATTCATCGCATCGCGGTTTCCTACATTAGTCCACTGTAATTCCATGGGAAAGATGTACAATGTCGTACCTATATAGGTTTATAGGCGAATGTTTCAACACATTCACGTTGATTTACGTTTGAGGTGTATATTTGATTTCTGTTTTCATTGATTGCGAAATTTCGTACGATAATGGCGGACGGTAATTTAATATTTGCCCGCGTGAAATATGTGTATGTATACGAAGAGCTAAGCCAATTAATGTAAATCGTTATAGAAATAATTTGTGCCGTGCGAATATGCCTTTTGCCGTTAAAATCTTCAGTCGACGATTGTTAGTCATAATGATATAATTGTTATTACGATATTGTAAGTAAATTTCTCCGAACGTTTCGATAAGAAAAATATGTTTCCGTGACGCAAATCACTTTTAATGATTATATGACTTACATTAATTGGCTTTTGAGCCTTTGATATGTAAAACAAATATGAGAAAGAATTTGCATATATTACTGTTCTATTTTTAAAATAAAAATAATTTCTCTTGTTCGACTCCCATAAAAGGATGGGTAAATACATAACTATCAATTCAAAAAAAAAAAAAAAAAAAAAAAAAAAANAAAACTTTACTAAAACCATTTTATTCTCCTTTATTCTTATATATATTACTATTCTATTTGTCGCCTATCTTATTACTTTATAAGTAAACATAGCAACTCGCAAGTGAATATACCTAATATTTGCATATAAAAATCTGCCATTATTCTTTGCAAAAAAAAAAATAATTTCTCGATTTTCTCATTAAAAATAACAAAATAAACAGCGGAATATTCGCTGTTTGCTTTTTCTCGAACGCTTGATCTTTCGCATGCGAACATTGAACGTAATATGTAGTAGATTATGTGTGAAGTGTGGTAGAATAAATCGTGTGTTCACTTACACATGTGTTCACCAAGCAACCAGATCTCAGGTCCGGAATTCACCTCGACGAGAACGGTCGGCGTACAGATCAAGAGAACGCACAAATCGGCCACGCTCAGGTTCACCAGGAAGATGTTCGTGCTGTTTCGCATATCTTTGCCACGGAACACCACGATCGGTACCTAAAACGAGTAAAACGAAATCGTCAGGTTGGTATTCCTGGCATTCGAAAGTGATCTGACATACGAAAAAAGTATGCAACATTAAGATATTAAATTAATATACAAAGGAATGAAATGTAAATTAATTAACATAGTAAAACTAATATATATATATATATATAAACTATGTTACTTTTTATTTCTTACTCTTGATTTACAATTTGCATATTATATGATGGTACTCAGAGGGATTTTTCTTTCTTAAATATCTCTATGAAGAACATTGAATTTTATGATGGTATATAATGTGATGTACAGGAGATTAAAATGGTGTATAACGTGAAATATAAGAGATTGAAAACATAGTGTAAAAAAATTATATTTCGTTAGTGTATATATTTGATATATTATGTGTTTATGTTATAATGATTATATTTAACAATATGAAAAGAAACATTAAATTATCAAATAAAACATAGAAAAGATATTAAAATATTATAATTAAAATATTATAATAAATGATATTACAATTTAAAAATGATGATCAATTAACAAAAATTATTTGCAATTAGTACGTATTAAGTTAAATAATTTTTAATAAATAAATTGTTATTTGTATCTTATTAGCAATATCTAAATCAAAATTTGGTACTACCTTCAAAGCATTTTAGGCTGTACTTCATATTTTTTAAATATCATAATATGTTTGTATTAAATGTTCGAACAATATTAATAACATAATATCGAAATCTTATTAATGAATCATGATTCAAATTCTAGCATTATACATCACTGATATCTTTCTTACTGACTATATAAATTATATTAATAAGTATAATATTACGTTTTCGACTCGCGTAGTATTTTTTTTTTTTTTTGAGTATTATAAATAAGTATATTTAACATTATTGCAATACATAGTATTACATAATATCACAATATCTTTCTTTAGTAGTGGCGCTACCATTCAATTTAATATTTATAATTACTAAATTTTAGTTGAGTTACAGTAAACTTATTAATTACATAATATTACGTAATAATAATTTCATATGTCGAAAACAGAAAATTTTACGTGTCGCTTGGGAGTAATAAAATTCAATTAAAACTGAAATTAACACACCGTGACACGAGTGTAATACACGCGCGAACATTCATAGAACATCTTTCGCGCGTAGCATTCCACTGGCTTATTAAATTTTTACATTATGCGTTATTGGGAAATAACTGACGATAGGTGAAATCTAGAGACGAAACTTACCATGAGATTTCCAATTATACCGAGGACCATCACCACAATGCACGCAACCATGGACGTAGTGCGAATGTAAGCCGGCAACATGTATAGATCTCTGTCCGAGGTATTTTCAGACTTGATCACTGAAACATTATCATTGACATCGTGTAAAATTAATTATAGCTCTATATAGAAAATTCAATAAATGACAAATTTAAGTTTAGAATGACAATTTCATTCTAATACAACGTAATACGAGTAATGCAAGATGTAAAATATTTTAATTGAGAAGTTCCTTTCAAAAAGTTTCTCACGAAATTATTATCTCAATTAAATGATAATTTTGCGTCGTAACAGTAAAAATGAAATTCTCATTGAAGATTATCATTATACTGAAAAGACTCGTAAGCTTTCTTGAACTTTTTGATCTTTAGAAATAATAATAATGCATTCTAATAACGAGTTTCGTTATACAGCGTAACGTTACATTAATTGAATCAATAATTCAAAGATTTTGTACACACTACTTTTATCAAAGCTCGAAATTCAATTAAATTCCGACGTAGTTGCAAGCACGGTTCTCAGTAATTATAATACGCTGGATATTTGAAATGCGCCGAATAGAAATGAAACGTGCCACAGTGTTCTCTTTTTTGGCATGTTTCATCTCTCACAATTAGAAAAGATCCCATCATTCGACCCATGATTTTTACTTTTCTCCTTCGTGCAACAGATGAAACGAGACGATAGCCATAACTCTTTTGACGTTAACAATATATAGTTTCACCCCTCTGTGTTGCCCTTGCCACGCGCGTTTCATCGAAGAGTAACGAAATAAAATTTGATGCGACACGTCGCAGCGTACCCGATAACGCATTGAAACCGCTGTTCCCAGTGACAGTTGTATACCACGAGGAATTCAATTCAAGCGACACGCTGGATACCGTGGACAACATTTTCGTGTTCTCTCGTGCTCCACCAGCCAACAGGTTCCGATCGTCTCCCGCTCCCGGGACTGCTTGCTTGCTTGCTTGCTTGTTCTCTGTCCTTTGCAAAATCCACCGTTGCGCACACGTTAACACACCGCGTTAACAATCATCTGTCGCGTCACAGTTTCCAACACGCATCTCTCGTCAATCGATCGCGATTAATCCGTGAAACGTAGTAACGCGAGATGTAGATCGGCCGGTAGCGTCGTTACGTCGGTAATTTGACGATTAAGCCGGCGAAGACACGCGAATACGAAACGATGCTGAGTGCCGGTGAGATAACAGGGATGAATCCATAAGGGGATCGTAAAGGGAACGCCGGCCACGTTGGACGAGCATTGGCTACGATTTCCTTTAACACGCGGGCAACGCGTGGCTTTCGTTAACGCGACGGTGTTAAGTGACATTATAAACTGCCTCTGCCCGCGATCGGCGACAAGTTTGCTGCCAGGCGAGTTTTTACCCGAACCGGTAATCAGTCGTTCCATCCACGGTGCACGAGGGATTCCGTCTTAACCACGTACTTGTCATTCCTCCGAAGACAGTGTCCTTCCTCATTTAATCCGCTTAGCCCCTCTCGGCCAACTCTAATGATCGATGAGTTTTCTCATGAGCTTTTCTCACACTAAATCGCGCTTCATACTTCCTGACAAACTCAGTCATCAGATTCTGTAATTAGATTCTCCTTTTACCTCTTACCATTTTGTAAGAGAAATTGTATGAATGAGCATTGCTCGCAAGTGGCATACGAATTTGTGTGCGAATCATTAATTGTGAAGTAAAATGGGGAAAGTTACACACCGAGTGCGTAGAATGTGCATGAATGTACGAAATATTTCATATAAATCTGTTCCATTTCTGTATTCACGTTCGCAAAAAATATGACCATGCATAAAAACGTGCAGTCTACTTTTTTTTTTTAATTTATTTTAAAATTTACTATCATTCTTGTCGTCCATTAATAAACTTCATCGGAGCAAGTTAATTCTTCCTCGACACTTGAATATCAATTGTGAATATATAAAACCGAGATCAAGAAATTGGCAAAGAGGAATTAATTATAGCAGCTGACGGCGAGGGAGGAAGTTTAATAGAAATTTTACGATTCTTTCACGGTAATTAAATGTTTTGATGAAAAATTCAACACTTGCAGAAATGAATGGAGCGAAACACATTTTAATACGTTACCCGAGCAATGTGTACGAGTAAACGAGCCTTAATACGAATAAAATTATTACCAAACCTCTAACGTAATCTATTTCACGTTTTAATCATCCTCTGTCACATCTATTTGACGTGAACGTGCCTTTAATTCAAATAGGCTACATTTTAATTGCGCGCCATTCAGCAGCAACGATTTATCGCGGCTCGTTGTCGTTTATTGAGAACTTGAAGAGTTTGTAAATAATGATCAAAGGATAAAACGACGCTTGATACCGATGTTTGAAACGATCCGCGACAAAAATAGCAGAACATTTCTCCATTTACTGTCAAATCGTGCCTCGTTTCAAAGGCGTGCCGTATATCGGCGAGAGATAAATATTTCCCACCCCATCGCCGCTCTCTGTATAACTGTTCTGTCGATCTCCCATAAACACGGTTATGGCTATGTAGGTCGAAGCATCTCAAGTATTTACGCTACCCGTTGCTCACGATTGTCAGTTAACATCAATTAACTATCGTGCTATCGGGAATCTACTCCGAAATCTAATTCCGCGTCTGCGTCTCATTCGATCGGTTCGTATAAAACTGCATTTACCAAACGATCTGCCCTAACAATGTTAGCCTTGTTAACCAATCTCCACTTCCGGAGATCGTTTTAATTCAACCTCATTCCGTTACGAACGTTGACAGATTCTCATAGTCGGGACCTCTCAATTTTTTAACAACGATTTCGAGGCGTTATCGACGCTTCAAAAAAAAAAAATATATATATATATATTTTTCCCCCCTTTTTTTTTTGGAGAGAAAAGTTTCAAAAACATGACACATTTTTGCGCTTTAAAAGAGTTTCTGTCTGCGTTCAATCTTCGCAAAAGAAAAAAAAAAGAAAGAAAGAGAAGAAAAGAAATCGGCTGCTGCGAATTGAAAATTATTTCGTCGAAAATTTTCAATCTTTCGAATAATCGAAATTAAAATTTTCAATTTTTTGTAAAATCTCGGAACAAAGAGCGCTGCCACTTCTTACAAAATTATACAATTAATTTAAACGTATTTCTTTTTTTTCTGGAAATTTTGGATCAAGAGAATTTCGTCATGCGGTAAATATCGATGGAGCAGTAAAATCTCAATCAAAAAAAAAAAATTTCAAAATCTACTTTGCAGTGATTGTTCATCGTCAGAGACGCTAACTGATGCTTGCCGATTCTGCCGATTATCTTTCGTAATTAAACTTCTCGTAATAACCTGTCCCCTGACTACTTGACAACGCAGTCAAGTTTTACTCAAAAGAACTTTCCTTCGTACAAACCTTCGATCGTTTTCACTTTACGGGAAAAAGAAAGGAGAAAATTAGCAGAGTAAGTTAATCTTATGATATTTGGAGTAATCTTCCGCTGATGTCTCTTAAATCTTTGAACAGAAGAATGAAATCAGTGGCTGGGTTAAATGTGAGTAAATAATATCTATCGTCGTCAATTATCAATTTATATTAATCAATTGTTTCAATGTATGTAAAATTATATTCTGCATAAACTTCGAATACTGATTTACAACTGTACCCTGTATTTGTTTTTTTCTTTTTTCTCTTACAATTGTTACGTACAAAATTATTATATTACACCATCATTCCCAATGAAAATACCACTCATAAATTGGTAACATAACATTCTATTCTCCTTCATTTGTACATACTTTTAAAACTTTTCTAAATTTTTAGCGAATACTTCTCAAAACCTTGCTTCGCCTAATTGCCAATCTCATCATCTGTCTCCACTGCTGTTGCATTTCTCGCGGGTAGTATCATATAAGTATCATTTGCTAAACGTTGCTTCATTCGATCTTCAATCATGATTTCTTGCGAAATTTCGAAAAGTTCAGTCACGGACAATTGTCGTAGAACTTCCTTTCAAATTTCGATCTCAACGTTCCTCCACTCGTCCCTGTCCGTGCGTTTTCAATGGAAATCATACGGAAATTATTTCACGGAAATTGTCCTCCCCCTGATCTGAGAGAACTCATTTGACACGACACTTGGCAAAAGTTTTGCAAACTACGATCACGTCTTCATTTTTTTTTTTTTTTTTTTTTTTGGGNGAGGTATCGCGAAAATGGAAAATCCCGACGGGCACGAATGACACGTGACGACCGAGTCCGAAGACGGTCACATTTCCCGCGACCACGACCACTGCAACGGGCAAATAGTACTGGTGAACTGAATGAACGCTGCCTCGCTTGGCCCACCACGATTCTCTAACGCGCCGTTCACACCGCGCATGCTCAGCCTCCTTTTTTCCTCCGATTCTTTCGCACGCGCGATTTGTTAACACTAGAAGGGACTACCAAAGTGGTCAAATTGACCAATTTATAATTTTCCATGGAAATGTTTATATATTTATATAACAGTTATACCTTCAGATATAATCGAGTGAATTTTAATGAAATTATATATTAACAGAAACTTGCGTCCTTCATTGTATTATTAACTTTGTGGTTACATTTACTTTAATTTCGCTTGTGCTTCAATCACTTCGCTACGAATATTATACTTTAATAGTCGGCAGTTCTAGTGTTATGTTACTTTTTCATTGTATTATTAACTTTGTTGTACATTTACTTTAATTTCGCTTGTGCTTCAATCACTTCGCTACGAATATTATATTTTAATAGTCGGCAGTTCTAGTGTTATGTTACTTCATTCTTTATTATGGTATTATAATATTTTCTTCTTTTTTTATTCTCCTTTGCGAACGTGTCTACTTTGGAAAATATTTTAAAATGTTTTCATAACAGGTGTAAGAATTAGAATATAGGACAATGGTGATCAATCTTGGGGTCAATCTTTCGATACAATTATCGACAATTCTGTATTATATCTGTTATTACATATCATGTATAATATTTACGCTATTATGTTATGTTTGTGTATATAGTATACTATTATTGTATATATTATATATATACAAAATATTCATTACAATGTTACCACGATTGTTCATTTTACTTTTTTTTAAGAAGTTATTTATTCACTTACTGATAAAAGTCAATCGAAATAAATAAATCACGCGAATTCTATACGGATGTTTATTATCAAAGATATGAATTATATGCAGTCTGATAACAATATTTAACTCGACGTTAACGAAAATATTTCGTACGTAATGGACATACCTTTTCGAAAAATGTATTAGTCATATTCTATGAATATCTATCTACAACATCTTTTTCTTTTTCATTGATCGCGACGTTTACTTTTTGAAATATGGCGCCCTCGAATGATCGATTGTCGATACACGCTTAACTTTCTTTATTCTCGTGTTCACGAAGGATCAATATTCTATTAAGCAATACCTCATCTGCCACTTCCTTCAGTCAATTTCCATTATTATAAATTCTGTTCTTCAACGCTGCAACCATAAAATAGAATTCTAAAGGATTTAAAGTATTTGTAAGTTATTATAATGAATTGAGGTTAACTTTAGATCTAAAATTGAATAACTAGGCAAGCTTCGGTAATAAATTTGACACTGAAAAACAATCGATTTCAGAAAAGCAAAGAGAGAATAAAGTGATTGGAAAGGAAAGAACAAGAAGGAAGAAACAAATTATAGCCACTGCAGAGAAGAAACGAAAGCCTGCAAATAAAATATTGCCTAATATGGCTCGAACGTGTGCGAATTTAATTCCACACATTTTGGGAATTCGATTTCCAAAGGTTATTCGGGAAATCGTTGATGCGTGACGCGTGTCAGAAATATCGTTCGATATTATTCTATAGGAAAGCAAAGTCGAAAAGAGGATTTATTACTTCGTACTTATTCGTGTTGAGCGTGGGTGAGCTCTATAGGGATGAATTGTTGTGGATAACACCATAATACAGCGAAAAAAAGATTGAACAATTTTGGAAAATTTCGACTTTAGCTGTTCGAATATTATAGATCTCTGTGGATGATTGAGAAGAAAGATAAGGATGACGAAACGAAGGAAACTCGTTTCGAATTTCATTTCCTCTTTGCCCGTCTGGAAGAGGAATCGTTCTCGTCGAAGAAGATAGCAGAAATTCTTTCTCTGTGTTCAGCAGTGTAGTTTCATTTGATTTTTTTGTAAAAAAAAATCCTCTTTTCCCCCAACAAATTTGTGATCTTGCATAAAAATTAACACATAATATTGTAATATTATTTTACATGCTAAAATGAGACATTTAGTATATAAATTGCAATAGAATATTTTATACAATAAAGTAAGATAAAATGTAGGTCTAATTATCAATGAATCACGATTACATTTAATGCAGAAATTATACAATTATATGAATATCTAAATGGAATATTCATTTTAGTATTTACTAGATGAAATAAATCACTTAACATTGTCGAATTAATCAGTCGTGATTAGAATATTTCTACTACCTAGATTTTACAATTTTGAGAAAGAAGTTGATGTATTTGTAGCACTATATTGAATTAACAATAGTTAGAAATCCTTAACAGATGAAATTTCATTCGTTGGATATTTTTAAAGATTTCGTGAAAACATGAACTGCGTGAAGTATTCACAGTTTGCCAATTAAATTTTAACATTTTTACGATTAGCAAATAATGAATGAAATAATAAAGAAAATGAAATGAAGTGAAACACGTGTATACACATTGAATAAAAAAAGTGTACAACAGACAAATGAATAAAGGTGAATGTTATTTGTTCGAAAATTTTTGCACGTACTCCTCGCACGGTCTAATTTTAGCAACTGAACAAGTCGATGTCTCTGAATTTAGAAAAGAATCATACAGAGAAATTTCACACGACTCAACAAACTCTGCAGTGCGATCCTTTTCGCATGTTCCTCTTAACTAAGATCATATGACCTTTCTCTACGTAACTCATTCCACAAATAAGTGACACGAGGCCAATGAAAAATTCAATACTTCACGAGATATCTCGTTTTTCTTTTTTTTTTTTGTTTTTTTTTTTGATTTTCTTTTTTCTTTTTTTTTTTTCTTTTTTTTTTTGCAAAAACTTGATACGATCTTACGATCTTAGAAGTTAGACGTCTTAATTACATCTTAAAAATTCTTTGCACGTCTCTGAACACTTTTCATTAAATATTAATATAAATTAGATAAGTATTAACATGTACAACGCATCGAGTGGAACGAGCGAAATTGAAGAAGTTCATAACTTGTGATAAACTCCTATTTTTCTAATTATAAACCATATTTTGAAACTTTACACCCAGTAAAGAAATCAATTTCTTTTCATTCAGTACGTTTTTTCCAATATTAATAAATTATTTAAACTTGAAGAAAGTTTAAAGGATTGACTGTTGATCACGCGTGATTTCTTATTTAAAGAAGAGACGCAAAGAAATTTTAACGAGAGACATTATTAATTTTACAATAAATTCAGATAGTTCTGGTAAATGAAAATTCTACGGAATAAAATTACTGTTGTTGCTGCAATCTTTAACAGAAGATCATATAATAATTCTAATCTATTAAGAAAATAATGATAAAATTATTAGTCCTGGCAATAACTTGCTATTCTGTATTTATGCAACAGTTTTACCTTTACTCATTTCCATGCAAATTCATATCTTGCCACAGCGCCAAAACTAGGGAAGAAAAGGAAACGCTATATTTCAGATATTTTACACGTGCAGTCCAGTGTAATCTCGCGTTTCTAAATTTTCTATGAACGCGCAAAAATTCGCAAAAAATTCCACTGCATGAAATGTTCCACGATCAGCTAAAACAGTTCTGTACAACGGCTTTGATATTATAATATTCTCGAAGATATCGATCGCGCTTTCTCGTTTATTCTCGNGCGAAAGCGTTAGACACGCTGTGGTGAGCATGATTACCCGTTAATCATTCGTTTCCCATGAAAAATTGCAACATGCACAGCTAGATTACAAAAATTCTCAACCGCGTCAATTGAAAATAAAAAAAATATTGGCTGTTTGTGATTCGTTGATTTGTTGAACAATTATGATTATTACTTTATGATTATATTGTTTGCATCTGACAGATTGTTTATTAATAATTGATGTTGCGGGATGATAATTAAAGTTATCAGACAATTATTTAAGAATAGATGTTACTTGGGATTTTTATAATGGCAAATATTCCTAACAGAATTATCATACAAGTTAATAATAAAGAAAAATGATCTGCTGCACGATTATCTACAGAAATTAATAGAATTTAATTCGATTAATAGATCTCTAAATTAATGCTGTCGTATATTAAATTAATTTCTTTCAGTTTGATAGATATCTGACGAAAGATGATGTCAGATTATAACCTAACTTCTTCGACTAATTTTATAACAGTGACCCAACTTAACTTTTCTTAAATTCTAACCTAACCTTTTCTTAAGATTCTTGATACCAAAGAGTGGCATTAAATTTTTCTTTTAGATTCATTTTAGCTTTATTAAACTATATTTTTAATCGCGAGACATATTATAGTGTATGTAGAAATCATTCTGGCCTGAAACAGACATGTAAGTGTCCCATAACGTTCGGAACCAAATTAAAGTGTCAGAGTTTACGCTTACCTATAATTTCGTAAATCTGTAATTTCCTAGTAAGGATGGAATGCAAATTAGCATGATATTAATATCAATTTAATGTACTTAAAACGCCGTTTTGTCACGTAACTCAAAGTGTCAGAGTTTACGCTTACCTATAATTTCGTAAATCTGTAATTTCCTAGTAAGGATGGAATGCAAATTAGCATGATATTAATATCAATTTAATGTACTTAAAACGCCGTTTTGTCACGTAACTCATCAAAGCTGTACTTTTTCCGTCCATTATTTTTCATTTTCCTGCGAAAAATTCGTTCGTGTGTATAAAAAAAATTCACTCGCTATGGGACAACGTATGATTAGATGAAGTAGGAAACAGGATAATGATACAGTCTGATTGAATCAGGTGTTAGTCAGCGGTATCTGAACGACGTGCGACGTGATGGAAATTTCTCATTCTTTGTACAGAGGTCTATCTATCGACGTCTAATTACACGTAATTACAATAAATGCGTTATGTTAGGTTCTTGCTATTCAAGAAAAAGCTGGCTATATGGGAACGGGAATTTTGTATGAATACAAAGTCAGAATGTTTCGTGTGATTGACCGAGTTTCGAGCGTTGAGTACGCGACCTGATATAGTATCCAGATCTGTTTAACCTGCTGACGTTTTTTCGATCATTTTCGAGAGTTGAAAAATATCTCAAGTTTGAGAATTTTTTTTTTCACGTAAGTTCAACGAAGAAGTTCTTGCCAGTGTGTATAACTTCTCGATTAAATTTTACATTAAACATCTTCGTAGGACATTGTAA
Source organism: Lepidotrigona ventralis hoosana (assembly GCA_002806875.1). Taxonomy (NCBI): domain Eukaryota; kingdom Metazoa; phylum Arthropoda; class Insecta; order Hymenoptera; family Apidae; genus Lepidotrigona; species Lepidotrigona ventralis. The sequence continues at coordinate 19,592 of NIPQ01091846.1, forward strand.
CTCTTCTTGGAAATATTGAAATTACTTTCTTTGGAATATTGAAATATAAATATTGAGATTAAAACTTACTTAAGTTATAAGATTAAATTTCTATTGTATTTGACTGGACGATTAGTGTCAAGTTTGGTACCTTTATTTATACATCAAAGTTCGCAATGCTTTAAATTAGTTTTCTATTCTTTTAACTTATAGAACTGAACGATATAGTTTTTGAATGGATTGTTTAATTATTAAATTCTTCGAATTGGTTTTAATTTTTATCTCTATTAATATAAAATAGAAAATTTCAGTTACTCACAGATCGCTCGCTTCAATCAGACTTCTTCAATCAGGTTCTTAATCTGAAACAGAAAATAATTTCTCATTCAATTTACAAATGATATACGTATGTGCTATGTAAAACTATTTAAAATTTCATTAACACTATTAATGGGATACAACTGTCTACTTCTTCAATCAGGTTCTTAATCTGAAACAGAAAATAATTTCTCATTCAATTTACAAATGATATACGTATGTGCTATGTAAAACTATTTAAAATTTCATTAACACTATTAATGGGATACAACTGTCTTCATTATGTCAAACAAATTTAAAATCAATTATATGTCTCTAGATATAATATAAAATACATATTTAATACAAAATTTAACGTATGCTTAATAAAAAATTAGTACGCGTTACGTGTGTTTAATAGAAAATTAATATACATCATGTATATCCATCTTAAGTGTTAAATTTTATCTCGCTGAATATTAAAGTTTATTATTATATTATTATGAACAATTATTAGTTTAAATATTTTCATAATGTCTGCGAAATATAGTTGCACCTATATTAGGATCAATACCAACAAATATGATCGATAATCAATATAATTATTGTACAATATATAATATATTCATTAAAAAATCGAATATTTCAGTGAGAAACTAATATATATAAACAAATACTTCTGACTCGGACGATAGTAATTCTAATAATTGAACATGACANCCCGCCAAGAGCGCCACTTTCAAACTTCCTCTCTTCTCTTTTTTTGCTATTTTCAATTTCACTAATCGTAAGATTAATTTCATACACATCTTGTTCTATCGATTTCGCAGAAAATAGTAAAAAAAAAGGCTGTTAATTCTGTTATTATAATTTCATTTACAGCAACTCGGAATAGATGTGTTTGAGTATGAAACAATGCTGACTTACCAAGTGAACAGGTATAATGCCCCGGACGGTACGAAGCCTAAAAAAAAAGGCTGTTAATTCTGTTATTATAATTTCATTTACAGCAACTCGGAATAGATGTGTTTGAGTATGAAACAATGCTGACTTACCAAGTGAACAGGTATAATGCCCCGGACGGTACGAAGCCCTTTGAAAAAGCACCAGACAGTCAATTGGCAATTTGCTCGTTGAAAATGATCGCTTGAACGTGCCCTAAAAATCAATCAGAAACATAAACGTGAATAGAATTAATAAGCACGTATTTATATTGATATAACATCGACTAATTTATTGTAATCGCATAAGCTACACTACATTTCTTATTATTTACGAACTAATCGATCTGTGATTGTTTCGTATTTAGTATGTGATTATTATAATTATCTCAACTTTAGCTTTTATAACAAACAATATTGACACGTAATAAATACAGAATATGTATATACAAAGAAATGTAAAGGTAATCGCATTATTTACGAAAGATTGTAAATATTTTTTGTACATAGAATAGAATATATGTAAAATATATGTATATGCGTGTGATAGATTATTACTGTTACTCGCTGAATTTTCTACACGAAGATCCCAATGCAAATTCGAATATTTGGAAATATTATTTATATAGTATGTGTCAGTTGTCAAAAAGTTCGAATGTCAAAAATCGATAGATTATATGAATCGTAATATGATATAAGTGGTTGAATAAAAGAAATTCATATACCTTTTTGATGTCTTCTTTGAATTTCCGTTTAGATACGTAGATAGATCACTCTGAAACACCTATTATTCACTGCAAATGAAATTATTAAACATTTCCCCTCTCAAACTGAGGGAATGGCCGATCTGAATTTCGAATTTTTTTTCAAATACTTCAAATAGTATCGCGCTTCGCATAGAAAAGCTATTGTACGAAGAAAAAATTACTTTGAATATTTCGATATTCTAAAATTAATTAAAGCACTGATTCTATAACATAACTTAAAAACAACAGAAAGCAAGATAAACTTTACATAATACTAAGACAACTATGAAAATTAATAATCAAAATTGCAAAAAAAACAATCGCGGTATTATAATTCGCAACTCTAAAGCAAATGCGATTGTCATTTCTTCGCAACTCTAATTTAAACCGCAACCAATTTCTCGCGACACTAATAAACAAGAGCGAAACTATTTAGCAGCTCCAACTCAACCCGTAATTGATCTCTCGCAACACTAACAAGGGAAACCGCGATTTGCCCAAAACCGATTCGATATATGACGATGATGAAGAAATACAAAATACAACTACAAATACTAAAAGAGCATAATGACAAAGTAGTAACGAGAATGACTTCCCATGCTCTGGAATCATTCAAATGATCCAGAAGATGAGAAGCCATTTGCTGTGACCCTCTTCGTGGCAGTTTGCCGGGCCTCTTCTTTCTTCGAGCGCAATGCCCGCTGAAACTTACGTTTAGCTCGAGTCTTTCTAATCGCAAACTAAAAAAAAATTAACTTATAAATGAAAAGATAAACCGCGGGAGCTGATCAGTTTGCCGGGCCTCTTCTTTCTTCGAGCGCAATGCCCGCTGAAACTTACGTTTAGCTCGAGTCTTTCTAATCGCAAACTAAAAAAAAATTAACTTATAAATGAAAAGATAAACCGCGGGAGCTGATCCCAATACACATGGACGACCATCGATCATAGTGATCGTTGTTCGTTCGCACGTGCATGCTCGAGCAATACCTACATGAACGTTCGTTTCGGAACCTACTCGCGACCTATCCGCGACCGCGACCGCGATACTAAATTCGAAAAATCGAACGGTAAAACCAGAAACAAGCGGCATGCTCCGTTTGTACCAATTTCACTGTCGATTTTTCAAATTAGATTTCCTGAAACAGGTTGGACACGCGAAAAGGGGACACGCGACCAGAGACTGTGCCAACCTGCCCGGCCCTACCTACTTATAATTAAACACAGGCACACCAGAAAGTAAGCTACCTATCCTAACCCTATAGTCGCCCTATATTTAAAAAAAATGGCAAAACAGGCACACCAACACACTCGCTCCACGGTTCTNTGGAGATCAATTCCGATTGTTCCCTTTTCTCGGCCATGTGGCTCATTTTCTCGTAATGTCTTTTCAACGATGTATCGATGTAACTTATCTAATTGGCGCGAGTGCATCGTTGATACCACATACTAATATACATATCAATGTTTTTCCACGATTTGCAGTAGTCGTCAAAATGACCAATTTATAATTTTTGTTAGACATTTTACAGACGCGTGTATACAAAGTAAAAGTAAACTCCATTGTATTGTAAAGTTTTCTCTGTTTCCTACTTTGATATCTCTGATGGAAATTTGATGCTTTAATCGTCGGTAGTTCTAAATTAAAATTAGAACATACATGTATCTTAGAATTGGAACCGGTGACATATTACCATGAAACGTATTGAAAGATTTCCTACTTTGATATCTCTGATGGAAATTTGATGCTTTAATCGTCGGTAGTTCTAAATTAAAATTAGAACATACATGTATCTTAGAATTGGAACCGGTGACATATTACCATGAAACGTATTGAAAGATTAATGGATTAATCGCCACGTAATTATTACGTTTCCCCCATCGATGAAAAGGAGAATATCTGTCGAACTATCGATTTATCTTTGCTAGTTATCTCTCATTACCAGTTCTTAAGGTAGATCCCGCGGAACGTTATCGTTTTTCATTAACATAACAGGTATTAATGTCGCGTCAAGGTTGCGATTATCACCGTTGCCAACGATCATCGAGACCAGTTCGTACGTAACTCGTTTTTCATTTCCAACCGTTCGGATTATTCACAGAAATTTCGTCTGCGTTTTTTCGTTGTACGAACGATCGATATGATATTGTTACAGTCTACGTGTTTACAATGGTGTAGGCTACATTATTATAAATGTTGTAAATAGTGTAGCTCTTTTTGTTATTTAACAAATTAAACTTTTGCTTTAGAACTTCACATTTTTTACTGACAGAAGAATTAAAAAAAAAAAAAAGTTTTTGCTGCATTCTTGCTATCTCAGTGATACAAAGTTAGGCTAAGACACTAAGTCGTGTCTGATTGTGTGCTCGACTTGTTTGATAGACAATTGTCGATTGCATTACGCAAATTAATTTTGTTAAAAAAAGGTATTATGAACAATCTAACAATTGACTCAAATAATTAAAAATCAAACAATTGATCGCGAAATATCTTCTTGCACATAAATGTCTTTACATTTTTCTACGGAAAAAAATTCTGATCTACCATATTTCAGATTCTACTGAAGTTCACAATTATAAAACTCAATTAATTGAATCATTACAATACTATCATAAAACTCTAATAATAATACTATTATAATAAAAATACTATTATAAAACTCAATTAATTGAATCATTACAATACTATCATAAAAGAGAAGATAGAATTGAAGATTATTAATTATTAATTATTATCAGTATCAATAAGTACTAACTGCATCTTTCATAGCAACTTTTATATAAAACTCAATTAATTGAATCATTACAATACTATCATAAAAGAGAAGATAGAATTGAAGATTATTAATTATTAATTATTATCAGTATCAATAAGTACTAACTGCATCTTTCATAGCAACTTTTCTACTATGAAATGCTCAAACAAAATCGTTTATAATAATTATTTATAAATATTTATAATTTATTTATACACATGGGTATTTTACTCTTCCAAACATTTACAACTAACTGCATCTTTCATAGCAACTTTTCTACTATGAAATGCTCAAACAAAATCGTTTATAATAATTATTTATAAATATTTATAATTTATTTATACACATGGGTATTTTACTCTTCCAAACATTTACAATGAAGATATTTTAATTTTATAAGTAATTGCTATAAACGTATATATTCTAATCGCTAAAATCGTCATGTGCAAGAAGCCCTATCCTGATCTAATACATAAAAAATCGGGAAAAATGTTACTACTCACGAGTATGAAAAATACCCGTGGTCATTATGCTCATCAAAAATTCTACGTATACAACCAGTCACCCGTGCCAATTCGGACCTTTCGTCCTATGACATGATTGAGTGACCGGAGGAACATAAAGCATGCGACTCACCGGATAGATGTGAAGAACGTCATCATGCTGCACCGGAGCAGGGAAAGTGAAGACTCTTATCGAGTAGAAACCACTGAGAATCTCATGGTGGAAGTGGACGCGTGAAAAATTGCTGAAAAAATATAAAACATTTTGTTTTTAGAGACAAAGTGTTATTTGTGAAAATTTAAATTATAATAATGATAAAAATTGGGACAACCACTGAGAATCTCATGGTGGAAGTGGACGCGTGAAAAATTGCTGAAAAAATATAAAACATTTTGTTTTTAGAGACAAAGTGTTATTTGTGAAAATTTAAATTATAATAATGATAAAAATTGGGACTAATAATTTGAGGTGTTTTTATTTTGTAATTATAATTTTACATTCGACTTCAATAGAAAGAAAATTACAGAGAATAAATAAATTTAAATACAAAAAATTTAAATTATAATAATGATAAAAATTGGGACTAATAATTTGAGGTGTTTTTATTTTGTAATTATAATTTTACATTCGACTTCAATAGAAAGAAAATTACAGAGAATAAATAAATTTAAATACAACGTACTAAAGTACTTACATTTTTAGTTTCCGAAGCCATAAGATTCTTAGAGTATTAGGGGAAGTAGAGGTTATAGAAGATCTGTGACAAAACATTAAACATTAGACAATTTGTACTCAAAAGTAAAGCAAAATCTTAAGTTGGAGATAATGAAAGATTCTTACATTCTTGGCTTTAGAGCCATCGTTGGATTTTCCGCAAAAAATATAAAAAAATTAATGCTGATATGAAACGTCTGTAACAAAATGTTAAACATTATAGACTTTGTTGTTAAATTGGAAAAATTGAGTAAATTAAAGTACAACTACTTACGATCTTGATCTTGTGGAGAGGCTTTATCCTCTTGAGCACTGACTCTAATATTGAAAACGAGTATTGAAACGAGTATTGAAGAAAAAATTTGAAAAAAAAATAAAAGACTATCAACGCGCGCGTTTAAGTAACAATTCGCGGACTCACTGACTCTAATTACAATTAAATTAATAAGCTAATTTAACGGGAACCATTTTGCTCACAAAAATTTTCTGAAAATAAAATTGATTAATAGGGATAGGACGAAAGATACGTTTATTTAGAAAATACTACTATTTTCGTAGAATATGATTGTAAAGAAACTTGAATATGTATTAAAGATATTAGTTGCAAAGTATAAAGTATTTCTCAATACTGAATACTGTAAATGAAAAACGATTATTGTACTCAATATTTTATCAAAATTTCAAATTTTCAACTTTTATCAGAATCAAAATTTTACAACTAAATATATAACACAAACGCAAATTTAATAACTATCGATTTAAATTTTTACCTGAGAAATTTTGGATGATACTTCTTTCCGGATGATTTTTCTGGGTAATATTTTCGCCTTTGCAGACAAGGTGTGTTCTTCTTCGCCATTTTTAACCGCTACTTTCCGACTAAAAATCGATCATGATGAATATCGATCTCGAGTTCGAGAATCGTAGGAAGTGTATTCCGTATTTCGCCGTTGGCGCTGTCATCATTAACTAATTTGAACTCAATACGCGCGCATTTCGCACGGAATATGAAATAAAAAATTCTGATCTGAAGTCAAATATACAAAATTCATGAGAAATTCTAGGAAAAGAATGAAAATATTCATACATTAGATAAAATCTTGTCAAGGCTGAACTATTATACTGTCCTGAAAAAAAGTAATTGTAGAATAATTATTTTTTATTAATTTTACTTGATTTTATTTTAAATAATGAAGTTTCTATTTTAACAATCTTCAGTTTGTTTCGTTCAATGTTATTTATTTTTGCAGTATACAACAAGCGTAAAAGAATATTTTTCTTGTCGAAAATTATAAAAATACGAACCTCTCCCCAAAGAAAAGAAATTTTTGTCGTGACTGGTTAATCATGATGTTAAATATTAAAATTTTTCCTGTACAATGAGTTCTTAAAACTAGCTATATGATTATTTTTCTCTATTTTATTGAATTTCAAATATTAGGGTTGAAGAACAAAATTCAAGAAACTCTAGCATTTCGTCGTTTAACCCTAATAAAATGGGGAAAAAAATTGTACAGCAGAGCTTCTCGAGCTTGTTGCAAAAGGGAGACTCTAATTTTCATGATCATGGTGAATTTAATGATAATGTGCAAGAACATTGATTGAGCTAGTCAATGTTACAAGGTTACATTTGTTCTGATTACAATTGAAACTAAATTTTGGTATAAAATTATAAACAACTTTTAGCATCTCGATGGATTGAAACCAAAAATGCAAATTTTAATTTAAAAATATACAACACAAATACAAATCTAAGAGCTATTGATTTAAATTTTTACCTGAAAACTTTTGGATGATACTTGCTTCTGTATGAAATACTTTCTTCTTTACAGATGCGGTGTGCTTTATTCCGCCATACTTGTTTAAAAATCGATCACGAGCAATATCGATTTCGAGTTCGAGAATCGTAGGAAGTGTACTTCGTATTTCGCCGATGGCATTGTAATCTTTAACTATGTAATTTAAACCCATTTCGCTTGTATATCTCGCCTATGAAAATAAAATCTGTAATTCTTTCCACCATCGGTATTTCAAGGCACGTAAAATGAAATTTTATGAGATGTCAATTTTCGTATATTTCATCCACGGCGTGACTGTTGCAAACGACCCGATGCGACATCACTTCATTGTGTGTTGGGTCTTAAATCCCTTTTTAGTGATTTTCACACAGTTGTGCGCGAATTGATCCAAGATATTTTCGACCAGTTTACAAATACGTAATTTTGTCAGGACAGTAACGGATAAATTCTTAAACAATTTATAAAAAACGATGCGCTCGCGCAATGCGCGGACGTGTGAATGCAATATATTACGTTCGTGCAATTGCTGCTCCAGTTACGTCAAGAATGCTACCCGACGGCGTTGTTCACGAATGCCAACGTAAACTCATTTTGAGAACATTGAAAAATAACTGAAAATAGCAAGAGTGGGGGAAAACGGGATGATTAAGTGACACTTACGAATTTTTTTTTTTTTTAATGGATGGCTTACGTTGTTCAATTATTTGAATAGGAAAATTACAATCTTATTGTTTAGTATGGAAACGAAATTATATTTTGTAATATGTAGTGGACGATCGATATGTATATTGAGTAATGAAAATCTTTTAGTTGAGAAAGTTTTAAGGATTGAGAATGACAATGGCGATTAAGCTAGTTACAATTAGGAATTTATGAAAGGCACATACTTATTAGGATGAGATACATTATTAAATGAAACAGGGATAGATGATTCAATATTCTCGCAAGAAAGAAAACAGAAACAAATAATAATATCTGAAGAATGAGACAATATGGAACTTTACGGTAAATTATGCAACATGGAAAAATCTATGCAGAGAATCAAGCTATTTTAAATTATTTTCTCTTTTAGGTTACAAAAAGAAAAAGAAACGACGAAAAATAGATTAAAAGATTAAAGTTTAAAAAAAAAATTTTTTTGAGTATTATTAAAGGTTCAAGATAATGGAATTCGTAAAGAAAAGTGGAACGTTTGCATTGTGTACATCTTTTAGGTTAGAAAAAAGGAACAAGTTCCGAACGCAAAAAGTGCTTGTGTTAAATTTCTAATTTTAACGAATTTAAATGCATTCTTTAGGATTTGATAATTCCCGATTTAAATGCTAATTCAATTTGATTCAGGATTTGAAATAATAAGAATTGAAGAAAAGAGTTTCTTTGTGAAAGCTTCCTTGAAATTGTCCAAAAAGAAGAGCAAGATCAAAAAGTATCCGTATGAAATTTTTTTCCTATTTTAATACCTGGATTTACTAAGAATTCGGCGTAAAGGAATTTAGTTGTCCCTTTTTGTCCATTTCCATTGTACGTGTGTATGCACATTATTTTTGAGCGCAAGACTTACGTGGACCGCATTGTTTACAGTTGACGCAACGTGAAACGGTGAGAAGAAAAGACTACGCAGCACGTCGCCGCCATCGAGAAATCTGGACTCCGAGCGATACTTGAGAAGAATCCTAAAGCATTGTGGATACAAAATAACCTTTGTCCTATACAATAATCTTCGGTAAAGAAAGAAAGAAAAAGATAAAGAAAAGGAAATAATTGTAGGAAATAATGCCAGAGGTGTAACACGAGGTTTAATGGTTTAACTTCACAGTTTCGCACTCGTTCATTTACAGATCGTTCTGCTGTTTATTGTAAAACGAATGTCCAAAGTCTCGGAGTATTTCTCCCTCATTTCTAGTTCTGGAATAGTGGTCAGTTTCAATCGTAAATTTTATACAGTCGTGGCATTTCTCTGATGCAAGGACAGTATCGGATAAACGAAGGGGCGTTTTCGTTAAGCTTTTTAATTTAATTATTACGCTCACGAAGCCTCGCTTTGAAATTTTAATTCGAAAAGGGAATCTTGATAGCTGTTTGGGATTTTAACCTCACGCTTGCTAAAGAACCGTCCCGTGTGCCCAAGTGGTCGTTAAAAGATACAAAAATAAAGGGAGGTGAAGGAGAAGAGGAGAGGAGAGAAAGAGATTCAAGGAGAGGAAGAGTGTGTACGATTGAAAGGTACAGGGATGAAAAGCAGCGCGAGAATATTCATGAAAAAAAAGGACACCGAGGGAAAGTTAACTTCGGCAGGATCTTCCTTTACCATTCAAAGCAGCTAGGAAGGAAACACACGCGGGAAAACAACGGCAACGACGCATTTCGCTCTTACATGCAAATTACAACGTTGCTGAGTTAACTGGAAACTAGTGGTGGTCAGAGGGCTAAAAACTTTCAGGCACGTATATGCGCGCACACTTAATTGACAATTAAGCGGGAAAGAAGCGAATAGCGGGCGATTTTCTCATTTAAAACAGCCGCAACGGAGCAGACGGTCTTACGGGAGAACAATCTCTCCTGCATGTGGAGCGGACGGTCCCGGTGAAAAATTCAATTGCTGACTTGAATCACGTCCCTTGATAAAGAATCGCCGGAAAGGAATTTCCGTTCGGGAGCCAGAAGAGATTCCTCTTTATCTTTCTCTTGCCCGCTGTCTCTTTCTTCGGCTACTGAAAGAGTAACCAGTCTCAGCTTCCTCCAGTCGATGAAACGTTCCATCTGAAATTTATAATTGATAAACCGTCGAATACCTCTTTGCTCGAGAGAAAAGTAATCTCGATCCTCTTGCAGAGACCAAGAGAGGAATCAATCATTCAGACATTTGTTACGCGGTTTATCAAAAGGGGAAAGCTTCATAACTGCGGTGCTGGAAAAGGTTACGAGAAACAAGAAGGAGAAATAACGTGATTTCGATAACCAGACGTTGATGCTACAAGAAAAAGGAAGAGACTTACGTTGATGATAGGACGAGTAGTATACAAATAACACGCGACGTATAAGAGTGCAAGTATTTTATTATAAAAATACTAGTACATTTATCATATAATGTACTAGAGATAGAAAAACAATAGACGAAGCAGTATTACGAGCACACTATTAGAGTAAGAAATTCAGAATCGATAAGTACCAGTAGCTTGGTTGAATACTTTTAATAACGTAAAGATTATCCATTAACTAAGAAAATTAACAGCTACTATTTTGCCAACGTAATCTTAAAAAGAAAGAAAGAAAGAAGAGGAAGGAGATTTCTGCCTAATAAAAGAAAGAACCAGTAGCAGAGAAATAGTGTCAACGTATAACGTTTAATTCATTCTCAATCGACACGATATTTAATGGAAAAATTGCACGACAAGGTCTGTGACGCTCGTGGACAGATGGTAATAAGCTGAGTACGACCGTGTCCAACGAGACGGACGGACGGACGTACTTTTATTTTTTTTCAAAACGGTGAAAAGGAAGTCACGAAACACGGCGAACCACTACGGTATCCACTACACGGGCTCGTACGCGTACAGCAACGGAGCACCGAGCGTGTACAGCAACTACCCGGCGAACGGCGGGTTCGTGCAGTCTCATCTCCATGAAGACTACCGGCCGATTTACTTTTACGTAGCGCAGCCCTACACTATCCCGTACACGTTCGCGAAAAGGCCGAGGCCGTCGTCGCTGCTGAGGCCGGGCAAACCTCGGGGCAACTGTCGCGTCAAGTTTTCCAAGAGGCTCGGCAACGGCGACTTCTCGCAGAAGGTTAAGCAGGGCGAGTTCTCGAGAAGCCTCAGCCAGGTGCACTTCGTCGAGAGCCAGGGGCAAGGTATTTACACTGACATTATTTCTTCGCTGGACGGGCAAAAGGATATAAGTCGCAATAACGTAAATTAATAAATAGCAAACAAGTAATTTTGATCAGAATAATATAAATTATCCCGTTTACAGAGAAAGAAGAACGTTTCTGAACCGGGTGTAATGTATATTTTGTAAATTCAACAGGTTTGGACAGCTTTTGTTCAAAGTAAAAATGAGAAATAACAATCTGAAATAACGAGTCATTTATTATACGAATAATTTATTCGTTTTATTTGAAAAATTATTCGGGAAAAGTAACTTATCTCCTTATCAAATCAAATGTTTTTGATTTGAGTTAATTCATTGAAGTAAAAGATGATGTTTACACCATAGAATCAGAAACTGTTTGAGAAGTCATTTGCAGAAACAGATACAAAACACAAAATGAAATGAAAATTATTTTATTTGATAATGCATAAAATCAAATAAATTAATGAAAAATTATTTGCTTAATTCCAATGAATTAATGTAAGATTATTTCAAAATAACATTGAATCAAGTAAGATGATATGTTATTTAAATAATTATTTCTCAAATTATTTTATTCAAATAATGTCTATACCTGGACGGCATATGTATTATACATTTCCATATTTAAAATTTAACATTTGATCTTGCAGTTTAAATATTAGGTACAAGTACTTTTCTGCTACTATTATGGCTTATATTCTTTGTCCAGAAATGTTCCATTCAAGTGCATGACAATAATTTTTTTCTACCAATATATATTGTCAAATTTTATTTTTTGACATTGAGACTGTGAAAGGAAATTCCAAGGATTTATTTGATATTTTCTCATCATTATGTCTATCAATATTACAATTTTACAAAGTTTAAAAAAATGGAAACTTTATGATAAGTTATTACTACATTCTCAATGGGTTATTAAATTATTCTTCTGTGAATTTTTCGCTTTTCCTAGAAAACTTGTTCAAGATATCTAATTCTTCAAATACAACCAAACCAAAATCATCCAGTACCAAACAATAGTTTACTACTACAGTATTATATGTTGTAGTATATATTATCTATCATTACTATATTGAGCAAATTTTTGAAATTTCCTCAGACATTAAAAAAATAGAATTTAATTTTAGAATTTAAAGATAGAATAAACTGTAAATGACCTTTTGTCGTTTACATTTTAATGTGACTGGCTTATCCGATAAGTTAAATCGAAGACCTGTTCATAGTTTAATTATAATTCCAAAGTTTCTCGTTTATAAATTTCTCAGCAACTTTAATAACGTATCTGTTTTAATGTATTTATATTAAATTTACTTTTGACGCAAACTAATCAAGTTTAATAACATTGAGCTCAGAACGACGTGGAATTTTATATTTCTAAATGTAATAAAACTCTTTGAAGTTATTAATTTACATACGTGCCTGTCTCAAAACTTGTTCCGAGAGAGCTTTGATAAAATAGTCGGGTAGTTTAGTGAAAGGAAAGCAAAAGGGGGATGGACTCTAATGCTCGAAATAATTGGGGGATTAAAATAATTGCTACGTTGATGTTGTCGTTTAATAAGCTGTCGGATACGGTGTATGAATTTGTAGTTATTTACTAGCCTCGGATTTTTCTCACACTCGTTTGTTTAGAAAGGTGAAAATTAAAGAACGAGCATCGTAGAAATTTATATTGTAGTATTTTTAATGAAGGGTTTCTTTTCTTGGCTGTTAGAAATTTATGGTTGACGGTAGGTGATCTATACCGACATTCAAACGATTCGATACTCAATGGGAAATATTAATATACGTATGCGTTGAAATTTTCATTATCAATTTTCGATACTGACACATTCGTTTGCTATCAAGTCCAAAACCGAATCAATATACACTTGATATTTCATTGTGGTCCCTTCTGTACCGAATAATTTTCAGTTAAACTATTTGTCCAATTTAAAAAAAAAAAAAAACAAGATAGTTAAAATATCCAAGTTAAATGAAACACTTTGTTTCTGAAGTTAAAAGGATTCATTGTCTATATTTTGTTTTGAAACACTCTTCACTCGCTTCACAAAACTCTATTGTTCACTGAATGAAGCACCAGAGGGATGGGAAATGTTGGTGAAGAAGTATAGTTTGATTTAGGCTTTGGCTTTCACGCCAGCGTATTTTTCTAGCAGGCCGGATAATTGTTGCGAAAGCGGGGCATAGTTTCTGTGGCATAATTTAAATAGTTGCTGTCGTCAAGTAGACGATGCCCACGCGGAGAGCGTCTTGTTCACGTCTGAAGCGTGCACATGCTTCTTTTGCTGAAAAGAGAAACTTCTTGGGGAGAAAGGAACATTCTCCAAATATAAGACACCATTCCAATCGAAGAACGAAGATAGAGACAGCAGGACATCGTATTTGGATGAGAGATATCCACTGTCTCCGAATAGTTTTCGTATTTGCGCATAAAAGGAAACAGGTTGTATGCAGGTATGTGCTTACTAAAACGAGTTACCAGAGATATTAGGTAGAGTGACATTTTGCCTCTGTGTAGCAGAAGAAAACATAAAGACTTTGACATTAAAACTTACAAATATACAGTGTCCCGCATTTTGAGAGTATCCAAAGTATAGCGAAAAGCCTATAAATGCTTTATTAAAAAATTATAAAAAAGATATAAAATGATATAACGAATTGATATATCATTCATCAAAATTGACATAGTGCTATTGAATTTATTGTAGACTGAGTTTCATATTGATTTTGTCGAATTTCTTTATAATTTTAATTGATTGGTGACCTGGAATAAGGATCTATGTTAATATGTTACTGTGTAAGGTGTTTCAAACACCTAAAGTGCTTCATTTCTTCTTTTATTTTCACTGTGTTGTATTTTACTCTTGATGGTATATTTGCAACTCTGTACACTAAAACAATCTGCAGCGATGTTTTTATTCAATTTCAATTTCAAAATGTACTTGAGTTCAATTTTTGTAATCAATTCATCTCGTGTAGAGTTTCTGAGTTGTAAATTTTTCTTTCCAGACTCCCTAGTAAGTAGAAATCTAGAGGTGTAAGGTCTGGTGAATTATGAATTATGTATCTTGTCTTATCCCGTATTAAACTAAGAGAAAGAGTACTGACCTACATATTTTCCACATTTCATATTTTTGTTATAGCTTCTTAATGAAGCATTTGTGAACTCCTTGCTGCATTGTATTTTAGTCTCATTTTTACCTGGCAAAGTTTGAATATTGTTTGAAAATACTGTATAATGATAGACTAAAGTTTAAGATGATCATACTTGGTTTATTGTACTGTAACATGGTTCTAATATTTAGTAAATAATTTCTTTAGCTGTGTTCATAGAAAATGCAAGATTACATTAATGTTTGCAATCAGAGAGTTTTATTAATGGGAGTTTCATGGGCAATCTGTAGTATTTAAGGACTGGAAGCTTTCATGATTGTTTCAAGTTTTAAACTATGTCAATGACATCTGACATTTGATTAGGAAAATTCAAAAGATGTTTCAAAAAGTAAATTAAAGAAAGATTGAATTCTTTAAAGATATTTTCTCTTTCATTTGGAGATTCTTTTTGGTAATTTGAAAAATTCAGAATTTCAAATTTTTGAGTGATGCATAGAGTTTCAGAAAGTTTCAGAAGTCTTGGTGATATAGGGGAGTTGAAAACGTTCTAAATATTCTGAGGTATCCAGAATACCAGAAGATGTGTTTAGAGAAAGTTTTAGAGGTTCAAGGGTCTCTAGAGTTTTCAGAAGTTTTAGAAGCTTTTAAAAGATTTTATAAATATATAAAATAAAATAATTGGAGATTCCAGAAGATTTCAAAAAATCAGAAAATATTAAACTATAATAAAAAACTCTATACTGTCAATTTGTATATCTCTAAATCTCTATTACTCTGTGGAAATTAAAGAAACAGGATGCTTGAATCAGGAAATTTTGACATTCTGCATCTATAAAATTTACAGAAATAGAAAGTTGTATATTATTAGAATTGTAAAAACTTGAAAAACCTATTGAATACATTTAATGTTAAAAGAAAAGAGCTTCATTTTTATTGGATATATTTTATATCTTGTTTTTGCTTTACAAGAGCTTTACAAGACATGCTTGATAATAAAAAGTATAAACAATAGAATAATATAGATTATAGAAGAATATTGAGTATTCCAAGTTTTTGCAAAATAAAGACGACAAAATTATTCGTAATTGTGTTCAGTCTTTTGTTATTGTGAGCTAGGTTTCCACATAACTTATTGTTAGTTCAATTGCATTAACCGTTGCAATGATCACTTTCTTCAAAATGAGCAAGCGTACAGTGACTTATTACACGTGAGTGTAATTCTCGTTCCCTTTGTAAATCTCTGTTCCCCGAACAACGGTTGAACTACAATGATTTTATAGTTAACACAACGCATACTTATCATGTACGAAGCTTCATGTACCGTAGTTTAATTACACGGCGGAATGCACCGTACACAAACTTGCTCCCTGTCACAGTATATAAACTTCATTGAAGTTTCATGGGCTGGCCGCTCTCAGAATGAAAGGTATGCGAGCAGCGCATCCGGTATGACTTGCCACTTCTTTCGTTCCTCTCATCTGTCCAGTAATCTCGAACTATCCGAAGACTGGCTTGCCCCGTGATCCGAGGATGACGTCGATGTTCCGACGGGGCACGATCTTTGCTACGTTCTTCCTGTCGTTATTGGGTGGTGGACTAGTTTGTGCCGCTTTGGTGACGCAACACTGGGTCGAGGCGCGACCGTTGAGGACCCCAAACCCCCAAGAAAGCGCTGGCAGAGTTCACTTCGGTCTTCTCCAAGGAAAGAAGGAGCTGAATGTCGCGTATGGCTGGAGGACCTATCATATCTGTGGTAAGTTCTTCTAATAATACTTCGGTACTCTGTTATGTAGTTATAAGCGGATTTTTATACATTTTTATGTTCTTTTAGGATATGAACGGAGAAGTAGAGGTTGCATTTTTGTGTATAAATGATAAGATCTAAATTATGACTATTCATAATCTTTCAATTCATAGGAACTTAAATTTTTACGTGCATAATTAATTTTACAAACATGATTAAAGAAATGGATTTTTGTATGGATGATTAAACAAATGGATTTTTATACATTTTTATATTTTTGGAAACGTGGCCAAAAAAATGGAAAATTAAATTTGTACGAATAGGTGATGAATTTTTATTTTTATATTTTTGTGAACGTAACCAAACGGAACCTAAATAAATATTCGAAAAAATTTTTCATGTTTTATGCAAACGTGGCCAAAAAAATGGAAAATTAAATTTGTACGAATAGGTGATGAATTTTTATTTTTATATTTTTGTGAACGTAACCAAACGGAACCTAAATAAATATTCGAAAAAATTTTTCATGTTTTATGCGTTATGTACAACTTCGAGATTTGCATAAAATGCATAAAAATCCGCAGTCTACTTGGAAGTATTGAATGTTTAATTAATATGTCTAATAGTCTTGTAAAGACTTGTAGGCCATAAATTTTATTTAAATA
>NIPQ01091847.1:0-15060 GCA_002806875.1 Lepidotrigona ventralis hoosana
TTTTTAAAAAAAAAAAAAAAAAAAAACGGTAGATCGAAGGTTTTGGCTCCGTTGAGAGGTTCTGGTTAAGGAAAACTTGAGCGTCAACGATGAATCGAACGTTAACGAGCGCGTTCGACGCAACGGTGTGCAACTTGTTTGTTACCCTTTAGAGGTATTAATTGTTAGTTACCCTTCGCGTGCCACCGCCGCCGCTCGCCGTGGAGAACTTTGATTTAGGACACACGGCGTCCTTTTGAAACTCGTACACTCACATACTCGAGTCGGCCGTCGACGAACGCGCGCGCAGGGCTGGTTGCGATTCAACCCCGAGAATGTTAGAACTAGGGATCAGTGGCGCGTTTTTGGAAGAGCGTGTAAGTTCCTCTCGCGCGCGCGCGCGCGCGTGTGTGTGNCATACAGAACGTACAGGATTAGCGAGTGGCAAAACATCGACTACGTTACGGACGTTGATACCTACGGAATCGTGTAACGCGCGGAGAGGGATGGTCTCAAGGCTTCGCTAGAAATACATGGAGCCGACCGTTGTAACGTCCATGGTCCTCCCTCGCGCGGACGTAGCAGCGGGTGTAGTAGCATGGGCACCGTTGGCAGGGACGGGCTGGTTGGATCCGAACGATAATATCGGCTGCGCTTCGTTCGGCCACGAGCGTGCGAGGAACTCGAGGACGAAAACCGCAGCCGAACCTCGGCGACGTTCTCAGTGGTCAACATCGAACACAGAGATAGGACACAGAGAGAGGTCCGGAGAGTAAGTAGCGAGGGTTTGTGGACGAAGATGAACGGAATACGCGCAGGCGGAATGGGGATAAATAGACGAGCGGAGGAATAAATGGAGGGGGTGAGAGAGGGTTAAAGCAGGAAGCAGGAGGAAAAGAGAGGAGTGAAAGAGGAATGGAGAGAGGAAAATGGAGCAAAGGGAGCAAGAGAGACAGGGCGAGGGAGAGGGAGGCAGGCGCGTGAAGAGAGACAGAAGAGAGACTAACAGATAGAGAGACTAATAGACGAAGAGAGTGAGTGAGAGAGTGAGAGAGTGAGAGAGAGAGAGAGAGAGAGGGAGAGGGAGGAGAGGCATGTGGCAGGTGCAGGAGAGGATTCGCGTACGGGCGGGTTAGTTGTGCGTACCAATCGCGGGTGCAGGGTACGTCCGCAGGCACGCAGGAGGAGGCGAAAACCGGGCACAGCCCCAGGAGCGGACGGTTCCGGCAAACGGGGCAAAACCGCCCACGCTGCTTCCTGGGGACCGGCGCGCGTCTGCTCGCGCTGCGACGAGTGCAACACATTGAGTACCGCGGCGCGCGAAAACGGGCTCGAACGCGACTCGGTTGGGTGGTGGCCGACTCGCTGGCTGTTCACTCGTCGGAGAGAAAAGGCGAAACAAGGAAGTTGCGCGAGGAGCGACAGGGACGTGGAAAGGAAAAAGAGGAGAGGGATGCGTGAAGGAGGAAGGGTGAAGAACGAAAGAGGAAGAGTAGGACAGAGGAGGAGGGAGAAGGGTGAGGCAGGGGTTAGAGGGGACAGGTGAGCTCTGACGGAGGTTGGGCGACCGGGGGTGGCGGCCGATTCTCGGGTTGGCGGTAGTGGTGGTGAAGGCTGAAGGGGAGAGAGCGGTAGCGGCAGCAACGGCGGCGGCGGCGGCGGCGGCGGCGAACATAAAATCCCTCGCACATGCCTGGTGCATTCATTAGGGGGGATGTGTCCGTGCAGCGTACACGTCGACCTGCATCCACGCCACCCTCTCTCTCTCTCGGCGCCACCCCTGGCCTCAGTCGCGCTTCGCGGCCAACTTGGTACACACGCCACTTTGTTGTTTCTCCCTCTCGGAGTTTCGTCCGCCTTTCGTACGTCATCGACGTCTCGCGTCGCGGGATAATTCGCGATATACGCGGAAGAATATATTTCGTCTCGATCCTCTGATCACCGTCTAATCAACGAGAAATAAAACTAACCGTCGTCTGTGTTTCTCGTTCTCTTCGTATTAAAGACATACTTTTTTGGCATACTCGTTTGCTCGCCCGTTCGTTCGTTCGTTCGGAGTCCGTTCGACACGACGCGTTTTTAATGGGTGTCATGATTACACCGAGACGGAATTGAAGACACTGCAATCGTAGGCAAACCTGGCAAACCTCGGTGTATCGAACGATTATCACGAGTGCGTTCTTTCTCGTGTGCGCGAAATGTACTGTCCGTGAATACGACAGAGATCGCAGTTGCATCGTGAAACGCAAGAGAAGCTGCCCGACGATCGTTCCACACGTTTCGTGTATGTGAAGAGGATCACTCAGGCCATTCGTCGACCGAGGGGAGGATCGTTTCCGTAAGATCGTCACGGAAGATCGTCGTCACGTAGAAGGATCGAAAGAAAAGGGGATCCTTCCTCTGACATCTGCGTGGTGCGGCTACCCGCCAGGTCGACAGGATTTCATGTTCACGAATTTCAGTAAACCAGGTAACGATGCGCCTAATCCGCCTACACGGTATCGGCGCGTCGATTTTCAGATTTTCCTTCGCGCGACACCCTCGCGTCGTCACCGTTGTCGAGAGAACACGTTCGATTTGCGCGCTCGGCCTTCCTCTCGCTGCTGCTGCACGCGGTCGCTCGCTCAGAGGAGAGGGCAGCAACGCGCCTATTCCGCGGCCCGCAAACAACCTACCAGGACCGGACCCATCGATCGCGAGATCTAGAGGCATGCGTCGCGTGTTCCTCCCTCTCTCGCTTCGTCAATCACCCTTCGAGAGACTAAGGTGCGAATTACGCGACCAGGGGGAAACGTTTCGTCACCACCGATCAAACGCGACCCGGATACCCCTTGACTCGCTACTCGTTGAAACACGCTTGTTTGGCCAGTCCTTCACGAGGATACAACAGCCTCCTCGTTTCGTCACTTGCCTCTGCTTGTTTTTACGCCAGATCGATAATTAGATATTAGGAAAATAAGGGGAACACCGTCAGAAAATATGCAGAGAACGCAGGGAGGCGAGGTTGCGACCAACGGGGGCGGAGAATCCGCAGTTAAATTCCGTTGCTGATTGCAAAACCGGATAGTTTAACGGATTTCGATAATGTGCTCTGTAAACTAGACTGCATTTATTGGTTTACCGTCCGTGATTGAAACATAAACTGGCGCGGAGAGACCGCGAATAAAAAATCGCGCGATTGTCAATTTTCGAGAATACATACGCGTAATCGTCGACGCAGCGCTAACGTAGACGATTTCCGACCACGCCGTAATCGCGCACCGTTCGCACCGTTTCAAATAGCAAAAGGAGAGAGACAGAAAGAGAGAGACGAAAGATATCCTTTCACGCTCTAAATGAGAGCACAAGGGAACTTTTACGAGCGATGAAATTTCAATAGGCGAGACATTTCGAAAGTTGACGCTCGCTAAGACTGACTTTTGCTCAATGAAACGATATTAAATCTATTTCTTTAGACAAGTAGCTTTAAGGCGCGTTGAAATGAGAAAAATAAGATAGAGATAAGATAGGTCGTAAAGATATTTCACGTCGGAGAAATTACGAGCAAACGTTGCTTTCTTTCTTTTTTTTTTTCTTTTTGTTTCAATTTAAGGTTCTCTTCGTAATTAGCCATGATGCGCGACGAATAAATTATATTCAGCTGAATTACTCATTATCTAGACTACATCTAAAATTGTAATTTAGCTAGTTGCGCGACGCAGTAAACATCAAGTTTCGTATTTTTCACCAAGGACAGAGATGAGAAGGAAAAAAGAGAGAGAGAGAGAAAAAAAAAAGAAGAAAAAAAGAAACTCATTTCCTGTTGGAATCAGAATTCGAAATACGCGAAACGGTGGTTTCTGGATCGGAATTCGTTTATTCGGACTGCATAAAACGTTCTTCGGTTCGTACGAGCGAAATATTCCTTAAGATATAATTTAAAAGCAACGGAGAACAGGTTTCTTTTTTCTTTTCTTTTTTTTCTTTTTTTTTTTTTTTTTANTTTTTTTTTTCTCTCATAAAAGTCCGCCATGCAAATTTCGTAGAAATATGCTAGTCGTTTTACGGTCTATAAATAGAATCTGAAGAGATAAAACCCAGCCTGAGAATTTCTTGCGCGAAAATTCGGAATAAAAAAAATAGAGAAATAAAAAAATGAAGGAAAGAACGAACTCCGTGCTACGTACTAGAATTTTCTCGAAATTATTCGCACGATATTTCCTCGTACAACGTTCTTTCCGTATACGGGTGCAAAACATCGTAACTTCTTAGACGGTACATTCCGGTGGACAAATATTGCAATAACGGTATATCAAGATTAATTTTTAATCCGCCGCGATGAGCGGTGAGAAACGAAGCATACTCTGTCCGAACGCGCGTATTGTTCTTTCGTGCATCGAATATAGATTAAGATAAAAATCAAGTAAAAAAAAAAAAAAAAAAAAAAAAAAAAAAAAAAAAAANGGGGGAGGAGGAGGAGGGTGGAAAAACATTTCGCATTTTATATATGAATTGTTATCGTTGATTCTCTGTCGCTTCGAACGACAGACAGACGGTGCTTCTATTAAAACGAGCTCGCCGAAGGCTCGAGCATAAATCGACGCCAAACAACGTGTTTACATTCGATCGTTTCTGAAAAAGACGACGAGAGAGAACAGAAAGCAAATACTCTCGTCTTCCTTTTACCTCACGGTCTCTCGAACCGTAGCGGGATGACGTCGCCGGGATGACGCATCGATCGAATCCTTCGATCGCTGGTCAAAGAGAGGGAGGAAAAATTGAGTTGCGGCGAAATTACGCGAGCGTACTCTCGCGATTTTCAATCGCGACTATATGTTTGCGAAACGCGTAAGAACGTTCGATACGGCGTTCAAGACGGCGAGTCGTACCGGGTTTCCATGACAAAACTTCTCGCTCGTTCTCAAGATTACACGTTTCAAGCGTGCTCTGTCTCCTCGTGAACCGACACCGTCGCATTGTCGCTGAGAAAACGTATGGCCGAGCGCAGCAACGTGCGTGTTTTTTTTTTTTTTTTTTTTTTTTTTTTTTTTTGGGGANACTTTCTTACCACTGCATTAAACTTTACTGCACCGACGCGAATCTATGTTGCTTCTTGTTCGAGCGTGAATTACGTACATCGGGTACGACGCTCTCTTCGCTGCGAGCTTCGAGTCCGAGCGATTGGACCGATTGAAATTTCACAAATACTTTGAGTAAAATTTACGTACAAGCGTACTATCGTTCTGTCGATTACGACGTCCCCTGTGGCGAGAGAAGAACGGACGATCGAGAAATTTTCATACAATCGCGAAACGCCACGCTAATCGCTCGTATCGTGTAATTTATTATGAGGAATCGATGCGCGCGCAGTGAACGCGGGAGCATGCGCGCGGCGCGAAATGATCGCGCAAGCCGCGTGGCATCGCTGCGCTTCCGGTGTGCACCGCGCCAAGATCGACCCTGAAGATCTACGCTAGCCTCACGGAAGACAGGAAAATGTTCTTTTTCTTTGCTTGCTACGTCAGCCCGTCGTCGCGCGACTTCTCATCGCGCTAGGGCGAGAAGCGACGACGTATCGCGAGCCGATATACCTGCTTCCACTTGTTTTCCTCGTGGAACAATCAAGGCCATCGCGAGATAATTATGCAGATAACGGTGATGCTCGCCGGTATCCCAGCCGCATGGAGGATCTACAGGTCCGTTCCTTGTCTAAAGATAAGCTTTCAGCCATTTTTCTCTCTGTGTGTCTGTCTATCTATTTGCAACAACGTCGATCTTTGCTCTTTCACACGTATACATAATAACGCATACACACGACCCGATGTTCAATATCTTTGTTGATTTTCATTTGTCCAGACGTATCGCGTAGACGTCGCTTATGAAGCATTTGCATATGAAACGTATATTACTTTTTTACACGTTACAAGGCAGATTCCTTTTCTTTTTTCGAACGGTATCTAGAGGCAACTCGCTCGAAAGGAACCGGTTCGCACAATTAATTGCGTAACCATTTAGTCGTGCCAGGACGATGTCGCGCCAGAGTTTAGCGAATGCGCAGTCTTTTCGTTGGCAATAGGTACTCTGTTCGACGCGATTAAAAATCACCCGAGCGCGATTAAAAGGATCGGTAAGTGAACGCGCTAACAGCTAATCTTTTCTACCGTAACCTTTCCAATAATTATTCGTCGACGAGACGATCGAATCTGACCTGATACCACCGAAACACGATTACTCGTACTCTATTCTATTATTTCTTTCTTTTTCCTGTTCGTGATTGTACGTTTTGCCATAAGCAGATAGGAAGCGAAAGAGGGGAAAGGAGAGAGAAATTTTCTGCAAATTTCCACAAGGTGGAACATTCGAGAAACGAGAAATTTCTCCCTTCTCGGCGGCGATTTTTCGAGTTTGTTACAGTTCTTCATCTCGTTCTTACTTACGCGTCTCACAACGAGACGATTTCGTCTTCAGGGATAACGTCTGTCATAATTTACAACGATGCCCGGCCGCGAAACAACCGAGAAACGCGACGTTTTTCTTTTTTTCTTTTCTTTAAACGAACTTATCGTTTTTAAAGCATCGGCTTATCACCGTAAAATATCATCGCAGGCGCACATTTAACGGAGCAACCCGTTGAAAAAAATCGTCAGGAACACACGAGTCCAGAGATAAAATCAATTATGCTCGTTGTGTTATCCGCTTAATACACCGAATTCCTATTTAACAGCGCGGCCGTATCTTGGTTGGGGGACAAGCAAGCGAATAGTAATTTTGCGCGGTGCCAATCAAAGTGCGGATTAAATCTGTTAATGGTCAGGCAAAGCTTGTAAATCCATATTCGAAAACCGATTAAGAAGATTTTCCAATTTTCCCGCTATCTATTGATTTCGTACGGTTAACGCGATTATCGTCTGGCTCGCAAACGGCCGAAATTAATATCAGAAAGCTTACGATTTGCGCCAATTACCGTTTATTGGAGTCAAATGAAGCCGAACGATCCCTTTGCACTGCATGATTTTCCGTGTAATGTAATCCACTCTCGTACAACGTGGTGCAAACGCATCTCCTTTTAACCAAAGTGCAAACAAAAAGGGAAACAGCCTCTTCTGAAAGAGAGAAAAATTTGCAAAGATCTTCGTGTTCGCATGTTCCACTCGTGAAAGTAGTTACAAGGTAACAATCGCGTGAACGATCGATTTTTTAGTTGGCGATGTTTCAGGAAGATACGGGTCTTAAGATTTTCTTTTTTGCAACACCTCGTGGATCGATGATCTACGAATTTTACATGTGCATTGCAATATCTTCGACAGTATTATATTATAGATTTTTCCGTTAAAATGTTTTGTCAAAGATAAAGAAACGAAAGAGAAATTATGTTCGTTGTGACGATTCCATTCCATCAAAATAACAAGCTTTTTAAAATGAAAAATTTGTTAGTGTAAAAACGATTAAAATCGTTTATATTTTGGGTATTACGATGGTAGGAATTTTTATTTGGCAAAGAATAGAATATTGGACAGACATTTCCTGCTGAAATATCGCGGTTTAATAATCAACCAATAAGATAAATGCTTTAAAAGATAATTGAAAATCTGACATTTATTTATTTATTTCAACTTTCAACGTTTACGCGTACTGTAGTTTTCGACAGATAATTTTATTTGTATTGTAGGTATGTGTATTGTTTCACTTTGACTTTATAATTACATTATTATTGCATATCGATTTAATAACTGCTAAGTTTTTGGCATATGAAAATCAGAAACGAAACGAGAAACTTTGAAATAACAATATTTAATATAATTCATTGAATTCTACTTTTCAAAAGACAAATAAGTATTGCTTTAAACATTAGTGCTAATTATTCTAATTAATTATTAATCATTCTGATTCATTGGTGCAATTAATAATGAAATTATCATTTTTATACATGTATCGATGCAAAGATATGTAAATGTAGAGCGAAAGATATGCTTAATTGAATCGAAACTGTGAGAGAACTGGCGTTGCGTGACTAGCAACGTTTGAATTCGAGCGCCCTTCGCGCCATTCCCCCCGGCAGATGCACGAAGGTCAAAAGTATTTTAAAAATAAGGCCGTAGGCATTGGCAGATTGGTATGGTAGTGGACGTTAAGGGTCGGGTGGCGTTGTAATGGCAAAAAGTTTGCGAAAGGTGAGTAATCATCGGGACGATAAACAAACTCGGGTTGTTAGTGTATACGATGCGTTAGTTAGCTGGCGCTGGGTTTAGGTAAATAAAGCCGCGTGTGAAGCGTGTTTGAATGGTTAGAAATCGAGCATCAACAAATCGAGTTTTCGCGAGAAGGCTCGTGGCTAGACGAGCACGGCCGACAATGGCGCCCAAGCCTCGCGAATATTGACATTGCCGAAAACATTATCTTCGAATATAGGATATTATCATATCCGTGGGTGACACATACTACGTCGCAATTAATACTCTAACCTTCTTTTAATTCGCGCTACATTTATCGAAGTGAAATCGCGGACAGTGTTATTTGTCGGTTGTCGAGGTTATGCGAAAAAATGTTTTCGGCACGTATAGTAGCGACGCGTGAACCCTGAAGGGTTTTACAGTTATACTGCAATGTGGCACATTTGCAGAAGCACGGAGGAAGTTGTGTGGGTCTAGAGTTGCGATATAATCTCTGAGGAGATATCGTCAGGCCGATATAGGAGAGTGTGCGTGAAGAAGGCGTGTGAGTTAACGTTTTAAGGGTTAGGGAGTCATTCTGTAGTCAGGGTGATCAAAGTCTTTTAGTGTGGACAGTTCAGGGCAGCTAGTTTGGTTGTAGGGTCGGGATTGGAGATAGACAAGATGGACCAACAGTATTGCCTACGATGGAACAATCATCCAGCCAACCTCACAGACGTTCTCAGCTCTTTGCTTGCCAGAGAGGCACTCTGCGATGTAACCCTGGCTTGTGTTGGAGAGACATTCAAGGCACATCAAACGATACTCTCTGCATGCAGTCCATATTTTGAGAGCATTTTCCTCCAGAATACCCATCCCCATCCAATTATATTCCTGAAGGATGTCAATGAAACGGAAATGAAGGCGTTGCTGCACTTTATGTATAAGGGGGAAGTTAACGTTAGTCAGCATCTGCTACCAATGTTCCTTAAAACAGCTGAGGCGTTACAGATTAGAGGCCTCACTGATAATAGTGTTAATAACAAGGCAGAAGAGAAAAGTCCATCACCAGAACCAGAAACGCAAACTGGTGTTAGGCATACCGAATCGCCTAACCTTCAGCCTCTTCCTGAAAAGAGGAAACGAAAGGCTTCTGGCAGCTATGATGTTTCCCTTAGTGGTCCACCCAGTGAACGGTTCATGTCAGATTCTCAGGTATGTAATTTTAACTGGTTTATATCGATGGTATTAGTTTGTGCATGTAAGTTTCATTACATTCATGTTTTTATTCTTTAATCGTTCAAATATCTTTTTCCTTTGTAACTATAATTATTATCATTATTTTTATGTCTGGATGCATAATAAATAGTTATTTGGCAAAAAGGTTTTGCAAAAAGTCTTACAAAAACAATATAATAGAACAGAAAATAGTGAATTAGTTGAATTCATTCTTGCAGATTAGTACAAAAATATTTGTACATATTTGTACATATTTTCTTGGAATATTTATTGCAATAAATTTGTCAATGTTGTTCTTTCAATGATGTAGAAAGCTTAAAATAACACATTTCCTTTTTATCTTTATGATTTTTAAGGTGTCTTTGTACTCCGATAACTGTAAATACTAGTTGCTCCATTTTTTTAGGTTATCTGTATCCTATTTGCAATGTTTAAGAAACAGACTATGATAAAGTGAAGAGAAAATTATGTTTCAGTAAGAAAACATTTTAACAATATTAAAACAATCATATAACATATCATGCATTTTTAAAAATGAGATGTATAATAAAATGTATATTGTATTTTCTTTCTTACATGTTTATTTTATGATTCAGTTATCGTTTCTTTTTTATATTTTGTGCAGATTTATAATTTAGCATTTATAATTTAGATTAATGCTAAATTAATCACTTTTGAATAAATAATTTTCAAAACATATGCTCCCGCGAAGTTGTGCGCGTGCGTTGTGTATGCATGCGTACACGTATGCACGTGTAGTCACGTGTATATGCGCAAAATTTCCTTACAGGTAGCGCTTAAAATTCAGAGATAACGATCGTATTTTATTATTATTAAACTATATATCCGTGTGATTGGACAGCTTTTCAAATATCTGTTCTTTTAACCTTGAGATATATAGCAAATGTTGAAAATAAAATTAAAATATTATTTCTGCCACAGACTAATCCATCAGAAATATTGATGTTCTGAATAATTTCTTTTTTTAAATAATTTCTCTGTATTATTCATTTTGATAGAAATTTTACAAATAATGTACAACAAGGAAAATAATTTAAAATTTTAGCCAATCATAACAATCTTTCTCTTTTTTGTCATTATTATGAAGAAAAATTCCCCTTCACCTTGTAAACTTAAATAAATTGAATATAAATATTATGACAATTACATATAGTTAGGATGTTCCTAACTTGTTTCTAAAATGCATAATCTTGTACTCTATTGTTTTTTAGGCGTCATCTCAGTGTAGTTACAAATCGAGTCCCCCCGTGATTCCAAAGTTAAACAATGCCATGGGAGGTGAAATGGAAGATGGTGGTCGACCTATGTCTCCTGCATCACAGCCACAACCTTCGATCAAGCAAGAGTTAGATCATCACTT
Source organism: Lepidotrigona ventralis hoosana (assembly GCA_002806875.1). Lineage (NCBI taxonomy): Eukaryota > Metazoa > Arthropoda > Insecta > Hymenoptera > Apidae > Lepidotrigona > Lepidotrigona ventralis. The sequence goes on from NIPQ01091847.1 coordinate 10,729, forward strand.
ACCAGACTTCCATGACAACATTTCCCTCCCAGTGAGTAACTTTATATACAAGTAGTTTTCAGGTATTTATGAAAGAATGTGTTACAATATGCATGTAATGTAATTTGTAGCATGTAGGTAGTTTATGATATGATTTGACTCTTTATAGATATATGCTAATAAAATGAGTATGCTCTTTGTAATATAAAATTTGTGAATTCAATTTCTGATATATTTTTTTCACAATTCCCTTATTGTATTAATTATTTATTGACTTTAAAAATATATATTCAAATTAAATTTATACTCAAATATTGAATACAACATCTAATTCTAATAAGTATTGTCTTGATTGTTTTTAATATTAAATATATATATATATATAACAAATTAATTATTATTTTCTTCTTTATATTTGTAGTAGTTAAAAGTTGCTTCGACATGGTGTTTGAAATGAAATTAACTTCGTGTGTCATGTATTTCTTTTATTTCAGAATATTATCATATTTTTATTTTATTGCTGCATTTTATATTTGTAATTCATATTTTACAAAAAGCTTCTTCATGTGTAGCTTGTGAGCTATTCATGAAATCATGCAATATGTAAATCATACGAATAGCATGAAGTTTCGTTACTGTTCCTGTAATCAATGAGTTTCTACTATTTTCCTGCAACTACTCAGTCCAAACAGACATGGGAAGGAAGGGATATCTAAATAGAGATACAAAATTGGCTTCTTATATGCTAAAAGACAAAATCAAAGATGTGTTGATTAAACACATATCCTTTCCTTCTCTGTTGACAGACTAATGTGGAGTGGGAAGTTCAGAGAGATGGGAAGAGTGACGAAACAATGGATATACAGAACATGACCCAAAATCAACAAGATCCTGCTGTGATACAAGTTTCTTGCCAAAGCACTATCATGGCTGGAGGTTCTATGTCTATCAATATGTCAGGGACTGCATCTGAATCTTATGACAATTCTTATGTATCTTTGCAAAATCAATCTAATTCACACAATAATAATAATGCAGAATTCAATTCCTTACTCGGTTCGATTTCTGAAACTAATGCTAATGCTAAAAAGTTTCAAAACAACAATGTACATAGGTCAATAATTGTAAATCCACAGCCAAGCATGTCAGTAATACAATCAACTTTGTGCAATAATTCACAACGTACAATTCCTCAAAGTAGAAAGACTGGTAAATTCAAAATTGGATGGTTGGACATGTATTCGTGGCTTCAGTATGATGAAAGGTCGAATCTTATGTTCTGTAAATACTGTAGAAAGTGGAGTGATTCAATTCCTGAAATACGTACTTCATTTGCTGCTGGGAATGGTAATTTTAGACTTGAGATTATCAATCATCATGATAAGTGCAAAGCTCATAATTTATGTGTAACTAAAGAGAGTGAAGCAAAAGGAAATTATACTTATATCATGGAAACCTGTTGATTTACTTTTATAATTTATAATTCTTTTTATAATTGTATCTTAATAGCAGCAGATTTTTTAATTAATTTAAAATTAATTAAAGCTCAGTTAAGATTCAATTTAACTTCAATCATTAACAAAATATTCTTATCATGCAAAACAAGAATGCTGAATGCTATAAAGACCTTTGTAAACATTTTTTTTTACTTTCTGTTATTGTAAGATTTTAGTTGCATGTATGCTCATAATTATATAAAATTTTACCAGTCAACAAACTTTTAACAAACTTTAGCAGTCGTATCACATTTTGATGAAATATAATAGTGGAAGAGCGTGTTCGTATTATTGAAAGCTATTTAAAAATAGACATTCTTTCTTCCTATATTTCCAATTGGATCAAAAATTTTAAATCTAATCGTAACATTTCTAAATATTTTATATTAGTCTAGATAATTCTAATCATTGTAAGTTTCATCTTTTTATAGCAATTGTAATATACAACATAGAATTATAAAATTATTATATCCAAATAGAATCCTTCTGTAAAATTTTGATTATAGAAGATTTTATGAAAACTTGTAATATTATATTAAAACGCAATAGTTGTTTAAATGTATAAAATTAGTATTATTAAAGTTGAATATAGATTTTTAAGTGAAATGAATACGTTTGTGTTCAACATTATTTTCGTTGTGAAAAAATATTTACGCTTTCACGAGTTATGTGTCAAAATTTATATTTGTAGATTTGCCGATTCAATATTTTTATGCAATACTATTTACATAGCCGTGAACTGCCGATGTATGTGTTGTTAACATTGAAATATTGTTAGAGTAAAAAACCGAATTGCCAAAGCATGTGCATTTTTGTGGTGATGTGCTTCTGTGATGAATATATCCCGCGTGAAATGTAAACGGAAGTCCAAATATTTTTATTCTAGAGAATATTGATTTTATTCATATGAAATATGAAATATGTACGAATAAACACGCATTTAGGATTTCGACAAATCGCAACATGAATTGTTGAAATTAAACTTTGTTTCTTTCTCGTATTTGTTATTATTGATTATATACATACATTGATTATTATTATATATAATAAATAAAGAAGCGACTGTCACAAACTTTGTTTTATTAATTTAAATCGATCAATAGTTGCTCTATGTTTGCATAAATTAAACAAAACTTTAGGAAATAGAGAAACACGTAACATTTAAATTTTAGTTGAATTATTATCTCTTTTCCTATCTTATTTCTTCAGATAAATCAAATATTATATTTTATATGAATTCCTCTGTCATACACATTAGTAACAAAGTAATAGGTTTCAATTTGGAGAACTGAATTTTCTTAGATAAATGCATTGAAATGTCTGTTTGTTTCATAATTTAATTTATAATGTATATAATCTTGTGCTGCAGGGTCATCCAGTTGGACTTCTAGGAGAAGAAGCTGGAGCAACAACGGGCACGCTAAGCGATGGCGTGTCAGGAGGAATTGAATCGTCTGAACATCATAATCCGCCAGAAATGCTCGACGGACTCGATGGTAAGACCTACAAATATCTATCATTACAATCAAAATTACATTTTAGATTTCACGTATTTCCTTAGCTCGTTTGAACACCGTTTGATCTTGCTAAATCATCAGTTTTCTAAAGAACTTATTTTAGGGTAATTCCATACATGCTTTATCTATATATTTTTTCTTTGTTTTTTGTCACTTCTCTTCTGTGATATATATATATATATAAATACAATTGACAACAATAAAATGAACAATGGCCAAAGAAGCGACGGAAATACCGGAGATCTAAGAAATCGAGGGAGATGTGCATGCACGTTTGCAAGAATTTTTGCGCGTCGAGTCGTACATAGGCGTACGAAGCGAGCATCCCTCTATTTCCAAGTCTGGCAAGCGTAGTGAGTGGTAACCTCTTTTTTAGAAAACACGAAACAACTTTCTTTGCTACGACGTATCCTGTATATGTGTATGTATATATATGCATACATGAACCGACTATGTGTGTGCGTGTATTATATATATATATGTATATATATATATGGGTATAGATGACACATAATATATTCATCCTTGGTGTTGTGGTGATGGTATCGTGCATTTGCTATGTCTCATATGTGGTAGTTACAAAATCTGTAAGTGTGTTAATAATGCAATAGGAACACTGTAACAANATTCGGAGGGAGGGAGGGAGGGAGAGAGAGAGAGAGAGATAGGCAAGAAAAAAAAAGGGGAGAGAAACTGAGATTGAAAGTACGAGAGAAAGAGAGCGAGAGAGAAAAGTGTATAGATGAGGAAAGAAAAAGAGAGAGAGAAAGAAAGAAAGAAAGAAAGAAAGAAAGAAAGAAAGAAAGAAAGAAGCGATCGAGCCGCCGTCGACACAGACTGGGCCGCGGGCGGCTCGTCGTCGCGTAGGTCGTGTTGGGTGGCCAACAGTTGAAAGTTGACTTGTCTTGTGTTGATGTTGCAGGTTCAAAAGCCTGGCACATGCGGCTGACCTTTGACCGGGTGCCAGGCGGCTGCAACCTTCACAGGTGCAAGCTGTGCGGCAAGGTCGTGACGCACATCAGGAACCACTACCACGTCCACTTCCCCGGCAGGTTTGAGTGTCCTCTCTGTCGTGCCACGTACACACGTAGCGACAACCTGCGCACGCACTTTAAATTCAAACACCCCGAGGCAAGAAAGATCGATCTAAACGATTTCGTGACAGGCACGCTGGCGCTCTCCGCGATGACTAACGATACCATGAACACGCTGTCCTAAAACGCGGGATGGACCTCTGCACGCGTCTGTATATATCTTATACGTATATACACATACATACGTGTAGACGCGCGTCTCTGGGTATGTATGTGTATATACCTATATACATATATATATATATA
>NIPQ01091848.1:4469-32532 GCA_002806875.1 Lepidotrigona ventralis hoosana
TATCAGGATCAACGAGAAACCATAGGGGCCCATGGAAATCCACGAAAGCTTACGAATATCCATGAAGGCCCACGAAAGCTCATAAGAATCCACGAAAGTCCACGAGACCCTACGAAGACTCACGAAAGCCCACGAGAGTCTACGAAAGTTCATGAGAGTCCACGAAGGTCGACGAGACTCCACGAAAGCTCACGAAGGTTCACGAAAGCGCATCAGGGTCCACGAGAACCCATAAGGGCCCACGAAGATCTACGAAAATCCACGAAGGCTCACGAAGGCCCACGACGGTCTTATCGACGTAGTCTACCCTTGAAAACGATCGCGCGAGCGTCTGTCGGCTCTTTTCATCGAGTCGCGGCGGACCCTAGCTCGCGCGGTGTTACGTAAGGCTTCCTATTATGCGAAGGAGACCTTGCCTTCCGACGCTCGCCGATTACGTCACCGTGGCACGGTGTACCGCGATGCAACGACCATCGCCGCGCCACTTCTAGCATGCGATACACTCGCCATTAGTCTCGAAGATTACGCCCGAGAGCCTGTACCTCTGCTCTTTTCTTCTCTTCTCTTTTCTGGCCTGAGAAACCCGCCAGATGCAGTTTCCAGTCCACTGACAGTTTCGTCGATTCGAAAGAAATTTCGTGGGAACGCGAAACATGCTGCTAAGCCGCGTAAGACGCGTTTCTCTCCTCTTTAACTAACTAAACGTGAAGTGAAATTGCAATGAGGAAGGAAAGAAGACAAATGGTGGTCGGTGACAATCATGAGGATACATGACCGTGAGCATATCGGTGTTTGATAACGATTCTTTGAAAAAAAAAATGCTGGACAGACGGGGCTCGATCGGTTTAGCTATCGGAACGAAATCGCTCGTGTCTTCTTTCCATGTGACTTCCACACACGTCCCCTTCGTTCAGATCGGCTCTCGATTACTTAAACCCCCCCAATTTTCTTGCCAACCAGACGTTTTCTTACCGGATCAGCGAATTCCGGAGCGTTCGCTCTGTTCTTTTTCTCGACAAACTTCGAGCGAAATTTCGACCAATTTAGCGCCCAATTTTGCTCGCGACGGATTTTTTGTGAAGTGAAATTTTCGAAAAACTTGTAAAATTTGTTGTGCGACCGGATGAGGAAGTCGTCGATGTATATTTAATCCCAGAATTCTAAACGATGGGAGTCACAAGGATTGTGAGGCATCAGGATTTTAGAGATGCTCAAAGAAAGGTTGAAAACCACTGCTCTAGTCTTTTTTTATAATTTTCTTCTCCACGAGGTTGCAACAATTCCAAGCGTCGAGTAACAATTTTTCATCGTTGTTACTCGTTCAGTTATGCAGCTCGCGAGAAATACGAACGGAACGTGAAACGCGAACGCGTGGCGATGCCGATGGCGTTCGAGTGGGCGAGACAGCCTTTGCCCAGAAACGACGACGATCGTCGGGCAAAGACAGGGGGGGGGGGAGACACGGTAATTCGCGCGCCAGTCGAGCTGTTTTATTCCCCGTCCTTGCGTGGAGCGTTCGCGATGCAACAGAGGGCGTTTTGCAACGAACTCTCGTGCCAACCTACATCCGAACGTACGAAGCCTAAGCGCAAACAGGAAGTCTATACTCAGGAGGAGAGGATCGGCTCTCCCGGCACGCGGATCTCGCATGGCCATCCGCCACTACGGTAAAATTAACGACGCGAATCTCCGCGGCGAGTTTCCCTTTCGTTCAGGCGTGTTTTACGAGATCTCTTCGCCGGCTGACGCCTCTCCGAGGAAGGGGAGAAGAAAAAGGAAGGGGGGGGGGCAAGGCGTTGAAAAGACGCTCGTAAGAGGGAACGCGCAAAAAAGTCGGTTAACCCCTTGCGCTGGCAGCTGGTTCGCGGACCATAACGAGTGACCAAACCGTATACAATAATTCGTCAGTATGATGTAACTGGATAGAAATTATTACTAAGTAGAAGCAATAAATTTATTATTTGTTTTGCGTGGATTATATTTAAATATATTTAAAACTGAGATAATATCACAATTTTGGGACAAAAAGTTCTCGAATGTTCGTTAGCACGTCATTCTAGCGCAAGAGGTTACCTCTTGCGCTGGCAGCTGATTCGCGGACCATAACGAGTGACCAAACTGTGTACAATAATTCGTCGTTTTCTTTTTGAACTACCGTCGGTATGACATCACTGGATAGAAATGATTGAGAAGTAATAAATTTATATTATTTGTTTTGCCCTTTGGGTTATATTTGAAACTGACAAAACAATGGCTTGGCACCCATATCTGGATGACAGTCGAGCTTCCATTGGACGACGATCTTATTTTTAAATATGAAGGCAAGAAATATTTAGTAGATAAATAAAGGAGATATTTAGTAGATAATAGAAGAAACATTTAGTAAAAGAACGAGTTTTTAATAGTCAAATCATTTTTCAATTAACAAATTAAATTTGATATCAAATAATAATAATAATAATAATAATAATAATAATAATAATAATAATAATAATAATGTAGTCAATTTTTGAATTATTTCGAGGTAGTCATAATTACATTATTTATATAAAAATAATACTTTAATAGTTATTTGTGATATATTGGGAAACGAATTATGGGCTTAAGGAGCCTCGTTGCAAATTCTCTAAATTTCTAGCAAAAAACGTGTAAAGACCTCTAATTTGACAAGCTAACACTGAAGAAAAAGCATGAAAATGTCTAAGCATTCGTGGCTCGGTAAAAAAAAAACCTAAACCTAACCTAAACCTACTTGATTTGCGCTCGGCGATCAACGTGGAGCCAAGGGATCATCGCTAAAAGCGTCGCAGCAAAGCCAGTTCCGCCGAAGGCTCGCTCATTTCGTTCGATCGTTAATCAAAAAGGTAAAGGAAAAAACCGAGACAACAGTGTTCGCGTGTGCATCGAACGAGTCGCTTATAACATCGTCGATCAACCAAGATCAACCATCGCGCATCGGTAGACGCTCATCATTATAGCCTCGAGCTTTCACAACTCGGATTGTTCCCTTACTACGCGAAGTTGCCGCGTTTCGGTAGCGAAGTTTGCTGAAATCGAGTTTGACTCTCACGAGGTTGTCGAGTTATGATAAGCAATTATTAGCGCGATTATTAAATATATATTATATCAGGTAGAAAACTGATAGAAAATATAAGTTTCTCCGAGAGGGGGGGAGTGATATGCCATTTTCTTTAAAACATTCTATATGTATTTGTGAAAGTAAATACATGTAAATTTATAAAGTTACAAACTTATTACAAAAAATTAGGAAATAGTCACACATTTACTAGACAGAAGAAATAATATATCGTGCAAAAGGCATAAAGTTGTTGGAGTTTTATATTTCAATTGATTCTCTAGAAAAATATTTACTAACTACTTGTACACAATTTTATACGATGGGCCATCTGATCTGCGAATGATACATAACTCACTTCTTCTTTTTTTTTTTTATAATTGTACGAATTGGAAATGTAATCATAACCTCTAAATTAACATTATAGTGGCATACTGTATCTCGAAAAGGTCGTACTTTTTAAAGTCAGTTTCAATTATAATTTAAAGTATGGGCAAAAAATTTCTATTAGACTATTCAATTATACATGTTAAACACAACTTATGTCTTTATTATGTATTATACATAACCTATCTTTGTCAAATGAAAACAAATGGCTTGTAATTAAGATACAGTACACCAACTGTTCTAAAAAGCTGAAAATTGATATTTGATGTAATACATTTAATGTATTATATATTTTTTATTATATTGTATTGTATATTTTTTATTATATATATATTTTTTTTTTTAATTTTATTATATATATATTTTTATTACATATATATATATATATATATATATATATATATATATATATATCAATGTATTAATTTAATGTATTATATTTTTTTTTATTATATATATATATGTATAATATCTATATAATGAAATTTATTATATATATATAAGGAACTCGAGCCACCTAAGATCCGGATTTACCCTAATTGAAAAAAAGAGATGCGACGAAGAGCTGAAATTTATGGCGATCGTCTGACTACGTCCTTGTACAATCGCTATTTTATGGTTTACGGCTTATGGCATCCGTGTGCACAGCGTACGACTTATGTACATATGCACTACGTATCGGGGCGTTTTACAGCTACTCGTTGCGAAACCTTTCGACCATAGATGTACATAGGCAGATATCCGTAGCACGCGCGCTCTTGTGCCCACATCCGGCGTGTTACGATTTCCATGAATCCGCGTTCCACGCAATCAGCGTGTTGTTGTGTTGTTACGCGAACCCACACTCGTTAGAATCGAGCCTATTCATTAAGCGCGCTCGTTTTCCATTATCGATCGACCAATTTCTTCTGATCCACGAGTTTGTAGATTCCTACTTTACCATCGACTACTTTATTTCCTATAAACCTAACCTAATCTGTCTTTGACCTTGCTCGTACACTTTTCGTTCAAGGCTTCTCTCTCTGCAAGCTACAGAGACCTTATTGTTCCTTATTGTTTCTAGAGATTGCAAGTGTTGAGTAATCTGATAGATCTAATACGTCGGGAGAGAAAGTCGCGACTCGTGGATCGATTCGTGAGAAAATCGGATTCTTTTTGGATTCGAGGGAGATGTCGTTGACACTGGAACTACTAAATAAAATATAAAATAATATAAAAACTTCTTTGCTAAATTATAAAATTTATAATATATAAAAAACGCAATACTTTTCCTTATATATTGGGTTGAATGAAAAGTAATTTCGTATTTTTAGGTTAGAATTAAATGACGGAATTTTCATGTTAAAAAGGAGTTTTATTGAACAGTGTATTTTTTGTTCGATAACTTTTCGGGCGAATTTCAAAATTCCATGCTCCCAGAATCTCCCAGTTTTCTGAACAAAAAAAAACTCAAGGTTTTTTTTCTAGTTGTGTTGCATTTTTTTCATTTCGAAAATTATTAAACACCGAAAATAGTGTTTGTTTTGTCCCATATTAACAGTGTCGCCAAATAATATAACGATAGTCTAAAATACATAGGAAAACATAACCTCTAACACATGCAGTGACATATTGAGTGAAGATTGTTTCAAATACTTCCTGTTAACATTTACCCGCGAAAATACGAAATTACTTTCAAATACACTTGTGAAATATATGAAAGTTCTAATAGAAAATTGACCACTTTGTAATCGTAGTCGAAATTAATATCCTCGGACTCGCAACAACGATCACGCGACCAAGTTTTCATCCATTAGGCGCGACATGATTCTCGCCTTAGCGTTTAATCGCACGCCACGGTCTTCTCTTTCTATCTGTCGCGGTTTGTTGACAGTGATCGAACAGCTGCTCACTCGTAGATGAAAAATTTCACCCCGCGTGAAACTGCCTGTACTTTCTCTGAAGCTCGTCTGAATCGCTTCGCTTCGTTTCGCGCGTCGTTCCCCTTTTTTCCTTCAACCAGACGAATTAACTTTACGAGGAGCTTTTTGTCTCGTCGGAACGTGGATTGCAAGATTCGTTGTTTTCATCGAAAACGTTGAATAATATAGGCTGAACCAAAAGTTTCTTCCCACCTATTTTTTTTTTTTTTTAATAAAATGTCAAAATATAAGAAAAAAGTAATTTTATTGATTTAAAATTACATTTGAGTTTTTCACTATGTTTTGAAAATTACTTCTGTCAAAAATTCAAAGATTTATCTAATAAAAAAATTACGGATTTATTTTTGTAGGAAGTGATTTTTGGCCCACTCTGTATCAGGTTTGAATGCTTTTTTGATGATGCTTTTTTGGACGCCTCGTTTCTGGAAGTTGAAAGAATTGTCACAGAGATTACGTCAAAAGATAACGTCGGTCTTTCGTTTGTTTCAGATCAAGCTAGAACGCGTTCTCGGCGTAACAGTGTCGAGCAATGCAGCCCTGGACTGCGACGCGACCAGCGAGTTGGTCGCCTATCCCGCCGGGTAAGTCATCGAATCTCTTCACTCTGCTTTCATTTTCCTTCCCTGATGTTTCTGCGATTTCGAATGTAATTGGACAAACACGCGACAGGATTGCGGAATTTTTTAATAACTTTTGGCTCGTGAAAGATAGAAGCGCAATGAAACTTTTATAAATATATAAATATTTCTAAAATATATGCCTTTTCAATGATATATATACAATGTGATATGTTTGTTTCATAGTCCATTTAGTGTGTATGTATTTTCGAACTAATTTAAATCACACGCTGACAAATGTTTCCATTTTGAATCAAATAGTATACTGAATATACACAAATTATGCTTAAATTAAAGGTTTATAATCCGAATGGGAAGCAATGTTGTAAATAATAAAAGAAAATAGTAAAGTTGAAATCAATACGTAGTCATTCCATTTAATTAGACATAAGACAATGAAGAGTTATAAAACTTAGGTTATGTCACCCTGATATTTTCAAAATGTCTAACTTTATGTATTTGTTCCGACGAGAATTATCATCATATTCCATTAATTTTTTTTTTTCATTTGGAAATTAATACAAATTGAAGAGATAACCAGACTGAGAAAGTCGACGTTTTTTCACAAATTGTCGCGAAAAATTTACAATATCTGATCCATTCTGGACGTGCGGCGTCGCGATTGGTTGGCTCGCGCTTCCGGTCTCAAGATGGCCGTTCATCTCATCACTATTATCAGCCGGTTAATGACCGGTATTTTACACGGAATGAGAACAATTCCCCTGGGTTTCATATTCGAAAACGAACGTGGATGAGAACCCCTGTGAATTCTGTGGCGGGAAAAAAAAACGGAATTCGCAGAAACTCTCGACTCTAGTTTTGGACGGATCGACCGTTGACTCGGTCGATTCTTAGCTCTCCTCGTTCCATCGCCGCGCGCGGTAATCTTGATCGAAACGGAGTATGAAGGGTATCGTATTACAAATCCAACGTGTTAAAAGTGTTGTATATTCGTGGGAACGAGCACGGAGAGAGGAAAGACGAGATGAATTGCACGACGCACGGGGCACACGGAAGCGCGGGATTGTCTCGATCGATTGTCGCGCGATATCGAGTCGTGATATTTCGACACCGAAGTATCTCGCTATTCGGCGAAGGCTCGCGATACGATCCGGCTTGGAATTTAATTCTTTCATCTTTTGACTTGTACGAATAATATTTTTTCTATTTCTAACACGAATAGTATCGAAAGGCCAATAAGANTAAAAAACCCCCCCCCCCCCCATGCAACTATGTATTTTTTTTATTGCATCTTGTAGCTGGTAAAAATATGCAAAGAATATAATCTTCAAATGACAGCTTCAGCCTTTTAAATGGAACACTATATTTTTTTTGTTTTAATATTATGAAGGCAGATTCAACGATGTGTCATTCAATGACCTTCACACTTACATTAGACAAGGTCAGGGGAAAGAAATAGTTTGGATATTGCGTATACCTTCTTCCGAGCGAAAGTTAGTTAAATCCATGCGATCAAGCCGGACCGTACCAGTTCGTATACTACGAACGTCGCGAACACTAGGATTACGAGCCAGCTATGCAGAGTACTTGGACGGAAATCGGGTCAAGAGAGAGGTGAATGGACCAAAAGGTTCGGTGTCGTAGATCCGTCTCGAACGATAAGCGACGTCGATAATTAACACGTTACCACCGATGGTAAATTTTCCATTCAGGTCGCGTGTATCATCGGTGGCACACGATGTGATTATTAACTAATTATTCTATACAAGCTAATTACTTATGGATTGATGATGTAATGATCATTCTTCTGTCAAAGCACATTCTAATCTTTAGTCAAAACATCAAATGGCCCGAATGAAAATCGACCGATCTGGCAATCTCTCCGCGCCCTTCGACTGTCCGTGTTTTCTCTCCGCGTCACTCTTCTCTCCTTTCCATCAGTCGATAATGCAGGTTCACGAGTCGCTCGTCTGTGGTGTTACCAACTCCGTGTGGGAATTATGATTTTTCAGTCACGTAATGTAGCGCAATTACGAGCAAACACGAGCATGTTAACGAGCTAGACGTGTTTACGCGTGCGTGAACAAAGCTCGCTCGAGTCGAAAGTAGTCGTTAGCAAGTACGTACGTACCCCCCGCACCTGCAGCTTGCTTCTCCTTGACGCATCTGGCTACTGGTTCGAGTCGCTGCTTCCCGGTCTCGTTGCGTCATCGCGGATTTAGACCCTCGTTCGAGTACGAGGCGAGGATTGGCCAATTTTTGGACCAAAAGTTTCTTCCAGTATTTTTCACGATATTCTACATGCTTCAATACTGGAACTACCAAAATAATCAAAATGACCAATTTGTAATTTTGTCCACGGCTATCGTAGATGAATTCTTGAATTTCAAGGTCAAAATTTTTTGTTTTTTTTTTGCATTGTATTCCACTTATCACGAAGACGTAAAACTTTATGCCTCGTCTGTGATTCCAACTATTTCTCATTCCTAACCTCAATTCTAAAGAACATCATTTACCATATCATTGAATTCGTCTTGACAGCCCCTTTCATATGACAAATAAAAAAAAAAAAAATAGTATTCTGTATAAAAATTACTTTAATTTCGTGACAAATATTGCAAACAGAAAAATTATCGTACACTGCTGTGTTGATCATAGATAAATCGGTACCAAGTATAACTGCTCTCCCGCCATTTTTTTCCTTTTTTACCATTTCCGAGAAAAATGCTGGACAAAAATAACGCAAACACGTTATTATATATATATGGATGTCGATTATATTTAAGATGGAATAATTTTTTTGAAAAAAAAAGAAAAAAAAGAAAAAAATTTGAATCATCATTTCCTGACTTACCCTATTCCAAACGAAGATGAGATCATCGTTTGTGTAATTATAGATAGATGTCGCACACAAAAGTCAGATTTTTGACGTAAAAGTCGTATATTGTTTTTGTTTGCCGATAGCCGAGAGTTTTCGTTTTTCGAAGAATTATTCATCAAATTGGAAAGTGCCAAGACGATCACTATGGATCATGGATCCTCTGCTGCGCGAATCGTAATTCATCTTACGTTCACCATGGAGGTGAAATTTAGCAGGATTTCTTTCTTCCTTTTTTTTTTCACGCACGATTTTCTCCGGCGCATTAACGAGACCGGCCGTTTGATCGCGTCTCTGTATCGGCTCTGTCGATTAAACTCGTCGAGAGCAACCACAAAATTGGGAAACAGAGTAGATCGAGAAACCGGGAAAGCGGAACTTTCCTTCGTAACACAATTCGTAACATGCAATGTCGAGCACTTTCTAACGTTGTAGTCGAGCTCTCGACGATATCGTATCGAGATACGCGGAGATCGGTCCCTCGATTACGGTCAATCGTCTCTCGCGACTAAAATTAACGAGATCTCAGCTTCCAACAAAAATATAATTAATAATCAATGCAAGTAAAAAATAGCGAGGAGATAAAAATGTAAGAATATAAAATATAAAATATAGAAATATAAAAATATACGAATATAAAATATAGAAATTTAAGAATATAAAATATAGAAATATAAGAATATAAAATATAGAAATATAAGAATATAAAAATACAAAATATAATATATAAACTATACATATATACAATTTTTTTCCGCGCAATAACAATTGCCACGTTATAAACCAAGTCTGCCCATTTATTGAAATCTACATAAAACTGAAAGTGGCAGAAGTTGACACTTAACCTAAACCTAAGCATTTTTTTTAAAAGCCTCTTATTTAAATTACACATAATTCAACTTACACTACAACTACATAATACAATTGTATAATATTGTTTCCTTTGCATATGTATAACGTATATTGATCTCATTTTTTTTTTTCAAACTGAAACGAACAAATTGGGTTTGCAATCAGGATACGATATTCCACTGAAAAAAAAAATTCATATATTAGATACTCTATATAATGATTCTTCAGCGCTTGAAACGAAGAAAGTCCTTCATTTGGAATTAACTGTAGCAGTCGACGGTGTCACGTGTCGCGACGACATAGACTGTAGATTATCGGACAGTTTTTTCTTTTCTGGTTAGCGAGCAAACGTGTTACGCGTTCGAACGGGAAGATGAGCAAGAAAATGAAAGTTCTAGTTTGTCTTTTTTTTCTTTTTTTTTGTACAGGTTTAAAGTGTCGCATGGACATTGAGGTCATTAGCGACTATGATACTTATATTTTGTAGTATAGATTTATGTCCATGAAGTAAGTATTCTCTTTAAATGATTTTGGGAAATCAGGGCAGTAGTAGGATCTTCTCTGTCGCTCAAAGTTTGTGCATTCATATATACATAGGGTGGGCCAAAAATCTAAGTCTAAAATAATTTTTTTTATTATATATGTATTATTTGAAATAAATAATTTTTAAAACTATATTTATATATTATAAAAATAAATAATTTTTAGAACTAAAAAAATAATTTTACATGAAAAGGGTATCCAGTCTGTCACATTTTTGTTCAAGTTCAAGACTAATTTTATTTGGTTACTCATGGAATCGGTATAAATTATATAAATATCGTTAATGAAATTATACAAACATAAATTATATGGATGATCGTCTGAACATCATGTGCCTCTGCCAAGAAGCATTTTTCTTCTTCTTTCACCTTCAATCGGCAAATCTATGTGACAAAGAAGAAAGAGGACGAATAAACGATCTCTCGAAACGATTCACAAGGTTACAATTGTCACGTTGATTACAGTNCTAAAAAAAAAAAAAAAAAAAAAGGGAGAGATCGGTCGCTCCAAATCAGCCGATTTATCGCCGGTATCGACATTGTTAGACACGCCGTCGTCGCGTCGACCGGTTTCCATGCTCGATGATCGCCGACCCAGTGACCTTTATAGCGATGACCTCGCGTGTTCCTTCGCACGCAACCCGCGGCTAGAAATTACTGCCACGGGTTTCCTGGTGCATTGCTCGGGCTCTCTCGCGAGAGAGAGAGAGAGAGAGAGACTTTCGTGCTTTTGCCGCAGTTGCGTTAACGGTACGCCGCTCGGCGATGGCTCTTCCCTTCCGGTAGAATAGGATCTACTCGACGCTGATCGCTGCACCGTTTACCACGAGAAAAGAAAAGAAAAGAAAAGAGAGAGAGAGAGAGAGAAGATCGAAAAATCGGCTTCAACGAGCAAGCGCGATATCTTCGATATATTGCTTGATTTTAGATAATATCCGGTGGAAGAAGGAAACACGGTTTCCTCTCCACGGACGTAATTCAATAAATCGGTCGTTCGTAATTATTGGTAGTAGTATTGTTCGTCCTTGCGGCACTTTTCTTCTATATCTTTATAAAAGAAGTTTTTATATTTTATATTTAATTTTTATATTTAGTTTTTATATTTAATTTTTATTTTAGTTTTTATATTTAGTTTTTTATATTTTTATATTAGTTTTTATATTTTTATATTTAGTTTTTATTTTAGTTTTTAGTTTTTATATTTTAGTTGGTTCGCATCGTTATTATTTGTTTCGTCAGAAATTGCCACTTCTGTTGCAACGTCCATTTTATCACGTAGCTTTCTCTCTAGTTGAAGTGTTAAATTTTAGTTCTTTTCCTTTTTTTTTTATTTTTCTCCTTTTATCTATAGTCCAAATCTAGCTAAGTATGCAAAATTTAACTGTGAAATTATCAGCGAAATTTAGAAGCGTGTTCAGGAGAATTGAATGATTGAGGAGAGTGGTTGTCGATGGAGTGAAGAATTCGTGCTCCTTATATAGGGTGTTCCAAAAATCGTAGTAGTCAACGTGTGATTCTGCGTGTAAAAATAAGTGTCGAGAAAAGGAAAAGAAATTGGCTTTTTCGAGAAATGGCTATCAAAAGGCTAGTAAAAACATCTTGTTCCAAGATATTCACTTTTTTCCGTACAACTATGTGTGAAACAATCTTTTTATTTGCATCGTATGGCTGGAGAATACGTTCAAATACGTGACTATTAGGTTAGGTTGAGGTTATGATTTGTACACCACCCTATATATTGTATTGTATTATCATCAAGTGTCAAAACTGTATCTGTGCCGGAGTGTAACAGTTTTTTGAGAAGTGATGGATACGAACGACTAGTGTACCTTGTTCGTCTCACGTAAATTGGCTAAAATTGTTCCAAACGGCAAAGAGCGACGGGATCGTAGCAGTTTCCTCCTCGAAACAGCCGCCGATGAACGAAGATCCGCGAGCGGGAAGTGTGGATAATTTACGCGAGAAAAGTGGATTTCGAGGTTAATCGAATGAAAAGTCTATATCGATCCCGAGCCCGGCTTTATTTGCCGTTTAGTCTCTCTCTCTCTCTCTCTCTCACTCTTTCTCTCTAGCCGATTCACGGGCGAGTTCACCACCGCATGTTCGACAAGGAAGGGAAACCATCAGTTAACTACGATTTCTCTACGGTTTCCACGTGTTCCTTTCAGAGGACGCGTCGTCTGTGACGCGATTCCAGTGCGACTCGAATGCAGTCCTCGAGACACGTTCCCACGCGAACCTTTCGACTAAAAGTGGATCGTACGCCGTACTCGACTGACAATGAGTTTCTATCATCAACGAGGAACGTTGGTCTGACGGTTCTGAGATTTTCATTTTCGGTGAAAAACCAGCAGGAATACGGGTCAAGCCTGACCAAAGCCACTCCCACCCCATATTACGACTTTTCCTCTTCGTTCATTCGTATATTCTGGTGTTTCAACGTCAGTGGTTAGGTTAGGTTAGGTTAGGCCCTTCTACGCGAAATATGGCAGCCATTTGCCTGTTATCTTGCAGATAAACACTTCTCCAATTCATTAACATGTTCCATGCCATTATTTACATTTAATGTATAAATAATAATAATAAATATAAATAATAATAAATAATAAATATAAATAATGATAAATAATAAATATAAATAATATTTTTATGTAATATTGTTTATTATTATTTAGTATTATCGTAACATAAACAATAATACTGAAAATATTTGGAATAAAATGTTCTTGTCGTCAGTAAGAAATATTATGCAAGAGCATGCGACTCGCGTAGTAGAGTAAATGTTCAGCCATCTTGGTAATGCATCTTGAACTGTATACACTTTTCTTGATGAATTATGGCTTCTGGGCTACTATAAAAATTGCAAAACATACTTCAGAAGCAGAGCTATTAATCGTAAGAGCTTGAACGGAAAGTAACCAAAAATCATTCCTAACCTAACCTAGTTAACACTACCAACTAGTCAAATAACTTGAAAGTCTGATTAAGAATTCTGCATTCGTTGTTGTTTCTTTTGTTCATTTAAGAAGATAATTTTCTCTTTATCTAAAAGTTATTTCATTATTTTTTCTTTTCTTATCTAAAGGTTATTTTGTGTATTGTTTCCTGCATTACCGACAATTACATATTTCATAATCGGTCATTTGACCAGCCTAAGAGTTAGGTTATGTACAAAATGTCGATACAGGCAAGAAGGTGTCTCAACACTAGAATCATCGAAGTTTATAATTTTCCACAGAAATTTTATAAATTTATAACAGTGTATTTTCAGCGACCTGGCTAACTTTTAGTAAAATATATCGATAGATAGCTCGTGCTCTTTATTATATTACAAGTGTTTTCCTGTTCCTTCTCTTCTGCACAATTTTACACTTTGGTCGCCGATGAGTTCTTGTGTTGACCATGCTAGCGAAGTGAAACAACCGGAAACGTGGCGAACGTACGTGATGGCTAGCTTGAC
The DNA here is from genome assembly GCA_002806875.1 of Lepidotrigona ventralis hoosana. Taxonomy (NCBI): domain Eukaryota; kingdom Metazoa; phylum Arthropoda; class Insecta; order Hymenoptera; family Apidae; genus Lepidotrigona; species Lepidotrigona ventralis. The sequence goes on from NIPQ01091848.1 coordinate 18,165, forward strand.
GAATGCACGTTTGCAAACGGAAGCTTGAATCTGAAACGTTCTGAGCGTTGGACTCGCTTATTGTTGCCGATCTTTTCTTCTCCGGTGCACCTTCTTCTCGTTACGTGTTTTACCGAACGCAAATCGATCGCTGCGTTGACGTAAACGAAAATCGAAATCTTTCTGAAAAATATGAAAATTAACTAATAAACGCACGATGACTTTAGCAGGGTCGGTAAAAATCTCTCGACTTTCGATCAAGCTTAAAATTAAGTTTGAAGGTTATAAGCTTGTAAAAAAGATTTTTTAAATTAACACATTGTTAATTTTGCGCAGAAGCTATCTCATGTTCACCGGCTATTAACACGTTCCGTGTCATGTGTACCACCGGTGGTACACGCAGTCATATTTATTTAATTTATTTATTTTTTACAATCGAACTGATCGCAGCGCCACGTGTACTACAAGTGGTACACGATGTGATAGCTACTCTAAACAAGAAAACTACTTATCGATTGATGATGTAATGAAAGATTGTATGATAACATATCAACCTTTAGTCAAAATATCAAATGGCCTGAACGACAACAAAAGGCAAAAATGGCTCTGCACGGAACGTGTACAGTATAAAAGTGAAACAACTTAAATAAACGTCGACTTTATTTATACAGAATGAATTTAAATAAAACTTTGTATAAATATAATATAGTAATTATTTTCTTGGCTTCGTTCAGTTGCACCGTGGTTTTGTTCAACCCACGAAAGAACACCCAGGCTCACGTGTTGAACGCTTGCCGGAAAACGGTGACCTCGCTGGCCCTCGCCGGCGACGGAAGATATTTGGCGACCGGAGAGTGCGGTCACATGCCGAACGTTCGCGTGTGGGACATCTCCGACCCGTACAACGCCGTGCAATTCGCCGAATTTTCCGGCCACAAGTATGGCATCAACTGCGTGGTGAGTATCCCTCTTTCCGCGGAAACGCGCTACCCCATCGATATTCCGCGAGCAATCGGCGTTCTCGCATTCGGTCCACGTGCAAACATGCAGGCTCGACGAGAACGTTGGAAAATGTGCGTGAATACGAAATGTTGCAACGGTACCCCTTTTTTCTCCCCCTTTTTATTGTCGCATTCCCTCGATACCTCGAGGGCAATGATCCTTGGCTAAGAAAATTCCAGCGGAAAACGTTCTTTCCTTTCGATCGTGAAAGAAGAATTTGTTTTCGTTCTCAAGGCATTTTCGCCGAGCAACAAGTACGTGGTGTCCGTGGGCTCTCAGCACGACATGATCGTCAACGTCTGGGACTGGAGGAACAACGTTAAAGTAGCGTCGAATAAAGTCTCGAGCAAGGTGAAGGCTGTCTGCTTCGCGGAGAACGGCAACTACTTCGTCACCGTCGGCAACAGGCACGTCAAGTTTTGGTACCTCGAGTATTCGCGCAGCGCCAAGGTAAGTCGACGCCGATACGATTTTTTTTGACGTTCGACATCGTTTTGAAAGAGTATTGTATGCCATCATCCACCGTGTGTTCGTTATTTTCCACAATGGTGGAAAAGTTTCACATTCCGTTATGTATAGGGTGGGCTAAAAGTTTCTTCCCACCTATTTTTTTTTTAATGAAACGCCATAACAAAATATTAAAGAAACTAATTTTATTAATTATTGATTAAATTAAATTTAAGTTCAAACGTGATTTTTTTCGTCGTGTTTTGAAAATTATTCTTTTAAATATGTTGACCGCCAGAAAATATGAAATTTAAAAAATATATATAGTAAAAGAATTTTGCTGTTTTAATTGAATTTCTGGGCGAATGAAACATTTGAAGACGCGCGTCGAAAGAATGTATCTATGAAAATATGTTGTGTTGTCGCAAAGAGATAAGCGAATCGTTAAAAAATGATTTTGCAAGATTTTTTATCTCTAGCTGACCATCTAAGATGGATGACGACGTTGCTAAAATAATTCGCGAATTTCCATCAAAGAGATTGCTCAGGCTGCAAATATTGACAATTCGATCGTGTTTTGCCTCTTAAAAGCAAATGGATGCACTTTAAAGCTTAATGTATGGTTGTCACATTTGTCCTCCGAGGTGGACAAAATGAGCAGACCCTCCGCAGCTCCCTTTCTTTCAGCTCGGTCGTTTAAACAACAAGCCTTTTTTGCATCGATTAGTACACTGGAAGACGAGAAATATACTATGTAATTACTACGTAATTGCGTTACAATAAACTATAAATTAAAGTTTTGAAAGAATGAATAAATTCAAATAAAGAATTCGTAAAGAATATAAATATGGCGCTCAGTAGTTGAGACATTAAAGACAATTCAAGAGAAACGCAATTTTGGTAATTCAGAAGAGCGTCTTGCTTCATCAGGATAATGCAGAACCACACACATGGTAAAACAGACTTTGCAGAAATTAAATCAGCTAAAGTGAGAAGTTCTTTTGCATCCCCCGTACTTGCTCCATCCGACTATCACTTGTTTCAATTGTTAGAGAATGATTTGAATGGGAAAAAATTCGATTTTCGTTGGAAGCCGTTAAAAACCACATTTCTTAAAAAAAAAAATCAAGATGTTTCTATGATTTTAGAACGTTGGCCGAAGATACTGCTGATAATAATGGAAATTACATTTCCGATTAACAAAAGAGTTTCATAACCTAAATTAATAATTTTGACTATTGATAATTCAGGTTATTTTTCATTTAAAAATCAGGCACGAACTTTTGCAATGCATACAAACGCATACGTATTCGTACTCTTTCCTCCCGTACGTCGAGCGACGAAAACCAACAGCTTGTAATTGAAAAGAAAGTTTCGAGAAAATATTAATACCGACTGACTGTATACCAAAGGCGGTAAAAAGGTTATATGACGGTAACAACATAAAGGTGGTAATAGTAGGAACTTTGTTGAACAGTACAAGGAACCTGTGCCTTTGATGGGTCGATCCGCCATATTAGGAGAGCAGAGGAACAACGATTTCGTGGACGTAGCCTGCGGCCGAGGCGAAATGGCCGATTCCACGTACGCGATCACCAAAACGGGCCTTTTATGCGAATTTAATAACAGGAGACTCTTGGACAAATGGGTGGAGCTTCGAGTAAGTAGCCGAGTATTTCGAAGTTTTATTACGCGCGATCAGTGTCTTCTTGGTATATTCTCACCGAGGCGAAGCGCTGCCTCGTTTATTAACACTTTACCGACTGATAGCTATTAATCGGCTACTTATCAACCGTTACCGGTCGGTAAAGTATTACCGTCGGTATTAACATTTTCCTAATAAAGTATTTGGAGTGACAATCGCGTGCAAGAAACGTTATTTAATGTTACAACTGTCTTATAAATAATTGCACAATTTTAATTTATTAGTGTAACGATCGAACTTGTCGATATGACTAATTTCAGACTTTTGTTGACAATTTGAACGGGAACGTAATTGTACAAATCTATTTATTTTTAATTATCATTTAAACGATTTACATTTATCACGACAGAAATTTATATTCATATGACACGATCGTTTTAGCGTTGATTGACATTTTCATTTGTTTACTTGTATTAATATTTTTGAACAACTAAAATCAAGTATATGTGAATCAAGTAAATAAAATTAATTGTAATGATTAAATCAGTAATAATAAAAATAAATATTTGTATAATATATAAAATATATTTATATTAAATATAAAATAATATATATATGTATAAAGAATTGGGCAAATTAAATGTATTCACCTGTTTATCGAAGACGTGTCTTATCGATAGTAATTTTAAGTGTACCCAGTGAAATTTAAATGGCTGTAGTATAATTGACTGTACAAAGCTAGCATAATCAATTGATTTTTAAATGAAATCTGGGACGAAAGGATTAATAAAATGTATTCTGTCTCGTATATATTTTATGGATTTAAAATTTTAATAAAAATGTCAAAATTTTTTTATGTGACTATAAGACCCTGTAGAATTTCTTATTATATACACCTAAGTATATAAACGTTGATTTTGTTGGATGGCTCTTTCCAGACTACCAGTGCCAATTGCATGGCCGTAGGGGACAAATACATCTTCATCGGCTGCGCGGAGGGGATCGTCAGATGCTTCAGTCCCAGCACGCTTCAGTTTATCACCACGTTGCCCAGAACACATTACCTAGGTGTGGACGTTGCCCAGGGATTGTCCATTAGGTAGGACCCCTAACTACCCCTTAAACGCTGTGTTATTTCCAACTCGAGTCGAACTAAAATCCCGTTTATCGTTCATCGGTTGCAGCCACATGTCTCAGCATCCAACGAACGCGAGGTACCCGGACGCGATCGCTCTGGCGTTCGACGAGCGAAACAACAAGCTCACCTGCGTTTACAACGATCACAGTATCTACGTGTGGGATGTGCGAGACATTAGGCGGGTGGGCAAATCGCACTCGTTCCTCTATCACTCGGCGTGTATCTGGGGCGTGGACATGTACCCCACGGGGTCGGACTCCATGGGCAGCATGCCAGCCGGCAGTTTCATCACCTGCTCCAGCGACGACACGATCCGCGTGTGGAACCTGGAGAAGGACATCACGCCGAACGACACGCCCTACAAGCGAAACATCTACAGCAACGAGCTGCTCAAGGTCCTCTACATAGATCCGGAGCTGACGTACCTGAAGGACGTGGATCTGGCCGCCGCCGGCTCTACCGAGAAGAGCGACGCTTCGTACGACGGGCGAAACGGGGTCAGATCGATCCGAGTGAGCCCAGACGGGAAACACCTGGCGTCCGGCGATCGTTCCGGCAACATTCGAATCCACGATCTCTCCTCGTTGGAGGAGTTGTGCTTGATCGAGGCGCACGACGCGGAGGTGCTTTGCCTCGAGTACTCCAAGTTCTCCCGCTACTCGACCGAGCCGCCTAGGCTACTTGCCAGTGCGTCCAGGGACAGGCTGATCCACGTGTTCAGCGTCGATCAGGGGTACAACTTTCTGCAAACGCTGGACGATCATAGCTCTTCCATTACTGCCGTTAGGTTCTTCAATCAGAGCAATCAAAGCAGTCAGATACAAATGGTCTCTTGCGGAGCCGATAAAAGTATTATTTTTAGACAGTTGCAATCGGTGAGTTGCCATCGTCGTTCGTTATCTTCACGCAGGCAGCCGCCATTTGTTCCTCCGTCAACGTTGTCATTGTCATGTTTTCAGACGCCCGGGGGCATGCCGCAATTCGCCAGGGGTCACAATGCTCAGGGAAAGACCACTTTGTACGACATGGAGGTCGATTCCGGACAGAAGCACGTGCTGACTGCCTGTCAGGATAGGAACATAAGGGTTTACAACGTAGCCACGGGTAAACACAGCAAAACGTTCAAGGGGTCCGTCGGGGAAGACGGATCGCTCATCAAAGTCGTTCTAGGTAAGACCAAACGCTTTGCACTTGTTTCTAATCTCATATAAAAATTTCATAGATCCACGCAAAGATGAACTTTTGTTCCTTGTGCTTCTATTTTTCCGATCAAGTTTTCTACGTTCGACAGGCCAGATGTAATTGTCCTCCGCTCTGTAAAACACGTTCTCTTGTTTCAGACGCATCGGGAATCTACGTAGCTACCTCCTGCACGGATAAGACGTTGTGCGTGTACGATTACTACAGCGGTGAATGTATGGCCACGATGCTCGGCCACTCGGAATTGGTGACAGGGCTGCGTTTCAGCCCCGACTGTCGCAACCTCGTGTCCGCCAGCGGGGACGGCTGCATATTCGTGTGGCGCGTACCACGGGATATGGTCGTCACTATGCAGGCGCGTCTCGCTCAGCAAGCGATGCNTTTTTTTTTTTTTTTTTTTTTTTTTTTTTTTAATTTCCAAGGTACAGTATAGATAGTACCCTTTCAAGCGTCGAGATACAAATATTTGTATTATGAGATTGTAACTTGGAGTGAGATAGCCCCGATTGTGTAAGAATCGGCGAGACACAGTGTCGAAGGATGCTTAACACGTTCCGTGCCAAGCCATTTTTGACTTGTCGTTCAGGCCATTTGATATTTTGACTAAAGGTTGATATATTATCACACAATCTTTCATTACATCATCAGTCGATAAGTAGTTTTCTTGTTTAGAGTAGTTATCACATCGTGTACCACTTGTGGTAATATTATTAGAAATATGGTGGTACACGTGGCCTAAAGATCAAGTTTAACGTGTATCACTGGTGGTACACATGGCACGGAACGTGTTAAGTGGGCACTGCTGTACTAGTGTATATGCACCGAGAGGGACGTCACAAACTGAAATGATGTTAAAGGAGGCCACCTCAGGTGAACGGTACTGGTATCGACATACAATTGGACAACGAAACGTTCGGATCACCGCCGCCGGAATTCCTGGATCCAAACGCGAACCCAACGTCGCAGAACGTCGGGGGCGTGGATTACAGGTTCAGCGTAGGCCAGTTGCCACTCTGGGCGAAGAAGCAGATAAACACGGCGAACACGGACGAGAGCGGTGTGCTTGGTTCGAATGCGAGACCGTTGGGCGTCGACTTGCCGAAGGGGAGATGGGCGCAAAGGGTTCAACAAGGCGACGGCATAACCGTGAAGTCCGTTTACGACAGCGACGAGGTGATACCGTTCCCTCCGCCTCGTGGTGCCATCGACTCGGACGGCGGCGGCGGAGGCACCGGTTCCAAGGACAGCTCGATCGACAGCGGAACCGAGACCAAGTGCAGCAGCGATTATCGAAGAGAAACGATCGTCATCAAAAGGGTAAAATTATTTTCTAAAAAAAAAAAAGTCGGTTATCCGAGAGAAGATGTCACTAAAACGAACCTCTCAATATAAATTAATTAATTCGATCGATCACTTATTTTAGGAAGAGGACGAAACTGTGTTTCAACCTTGCCCAGATAGTTACAGAGAATTAGCAGAGGACACGAAACAGGTACTAACTGTGCTAGCCAGTAACAGAATAATAATAATTGCGATAATTCACTTCGTAACCATTCACTGCGTGTCGTTAGTGTGTATTTGCGAGTTGCAGACAACTCGCTGGAGAAAGAGGTCGACCACACTTGTGTTTGTTACGTTTTCCTTTTTTTTTTTTCTGACCAGTCAGCTTTCATGCTACACTCAACTCTACTCTTTATTTTTATTTTTTTTTTTTCCTTTTTCGCCTTAGCATCAGATTGTCCCCATCTGCGATTGGTTTGATTTTGTGTTGTTTCTATTTTGTTTCAATCGACGACGTATACGTACATAGGTGATCGGTGGTAACGTGACCGTAACTAGAGGTAGCAATATCACGGAATTGACACGACAATCAAGGAGTCGTCATCATACCGACGACAGCAGCCTTGGCAGCTTTAAATTTGAGGTACATCTCAGTTAACGCCTCAAAAACTGAACAACACCGATTCCGAGAGTACAATCATGTGCATACACGTTTGTTTCCTTTTGTATCATGTGGCTTTCTCATTTACTTACTTACTGCACGCATACATACACGTGTGTCCGTCGTAATATAATGATCACACATCTAACACCCTACAGTCTCTCGAGACTTACGCTTCATCAACCTAACTTAACTCAAGTAGCTCTAGCTGGCGAAACGAAATTTGAAAAAAAAAAAAAGAAATGAATTCGGTTCGCTTGTGCGAGTAATAATTATCTGTGTGTATCGTGCAGGATCACGAGAGTACGGAGCACGACGGAGATGTGGAGGATTACTCCGAGGGAGAGAATGGTACAACCGGTTCAGAGAAATCCCATCACAGGTTGATGTATTATCCCCCGCCGGAAGACACGGTGTCGAATCAGTTCACCGTTAACGCGATGGACGTGGAAGAACTTCGAAGGTTGGTGCGAGTGAAAATTTCAGAAGTTTCAGATAGGTTGCTCTGGTTACTTTTTTTTTTTTTTTTTTTAAGNCACGATAGCCGTCCTGCACGCGTTCGGAGAGCTCCGGGACCTTTTTATAAACACAGAGCTCTCCCGTGCTGTTGTCCTAAAAGACAATGTGTTTTTTTTTTTTTTTTTTCACCCGAACAGGGGGCTCGAACCCTGGACCCTCAGATTAAGAGTCTGATGCTTACCGACTGAGCTATCCCAACCTCTCGGGTCGCTCTGGTTACTAGGTGGCAACAGTTAGGCATCGTTCTGCGTGTTGCAGGTCGCAGAGGAGGCAGAAGAAATGTAGAAACGGAGAAAGCGGTCGGACGAGCGAGTTGACCGCTTCCGGTAGCCAAGACGACTCGGACTCGGAGGGTGGCGCCTCGACGCCCAGCGCCGAGCGAAATCCTTTGTCCATGTTGTCGGAAGCCAGTTCCGAGGGATTCGATCAGCTAGCCAAACAGAGCCACCGTGAAAAGTACCTCAAGAATGCGTTTGAATCTCTGAGTGGTGCCGAGGAGCCCACGAACAGAAATGTTAAAGCTACCAGCATCAGCTCCCAGTTTCACGGAAGGTAATTGGTTTGTCAGAGTGAACGAATGTCTTTTGAATATCTATTAATAGGAAATGAAAATGTTGCAGGCTGAGTGGTGGTGGCGGTGATAACGGAAGCAACAAGGTTCGCAACAACGCGGCAGTGGTGGCGAATGCGACGAAGCAGGCCAGGGGTGACTTGGACGTTGTGAAGAAGCGCGAAGAGTTGCAGAGGCGAATAGAGGAAACGAGAAGAAAATTGCAAAGCGTAAGCACTTGAACATTGTGTATGATGAGATACGAAGCCTTGTGTGAATGAATTTACAAATGAGCCTTGTCTTTCGTAACACAATTGCAAGTAAAAGTGCAATTTGATTCGCAGGTTGGTTACAAATCATCGTTAAAGGCCAGTCAAAGCATATCGGACCTGAGCAGCCACATACCGGAGAAACATCACCGTTCGAGTAGATTAAGCACAGGTAACAAATCCGGTCAGCAAGCCCAATACTCGAAACCGATTAACCTCTGTAAACCCATACCGAATCCAAAGCCCCAGTTAATAAAACCTCAACAGCTCGCTAACAAAATATCGAGTGTGGTGGGTAATGCGCTACCTAAGCTAGATATCTCGACTGAACGTTGCTTATCCAAAAGTCCGACTACGTCGTGCATTAGTGACAAGACAAAGCCGTCTCTCAGCCGGCCGTTAACGTTAACCTTAAAGAAAACTGAAAAGTATAAGCTATCGCTGAACAAACCGAATCAATCGTTGCCCGAGTCGCCGGTCTGCGAGGAGCTGAAGCTCCTGAAGGAACAGTGTAGGAAGAACGTTAGCCGGTTCGCGAGGTTCGCGCAGAAGAGAAGGTCGTGCAGCTATTTCATCGGGCTGGACGACAACGAGGAGGATATGGAGAACATAGCCAAGTCTTTCGAGAGTTTGCCGGCCATGAACGAGCGGAACATTGAGAGTCTGAACGATCCGATGGACGACGGCGGTGACGAAGGGAACGGGAACTTCAGCGACGATTCGCTAGAGGGTGACTTCAAGAATCCACCCCGACGATGCGTCAGCGACTATCAGATAAACGTGCACGTCGATCATCAGCAAGGCACTCAGCAGAGGAGCTTCGCGACGTATCAGGCCAGCTTCCCATCCAAGCGGATTCTCACCGGTTCTCAAGAAAGTATCCTCTCCGACGCCTCGGTCGAGTCCTTCTCGAAGGGTAGCGCCGAAATTTTAGACTACAGCCACTACGACAACGACAGGCATTCGAGCGCGAGCTTCTTCCTGTCTCGTCGGAAGATGCAGGCCGGTCGCAGCCACGAGAGCATTCTGACCGACGAGTCTGACTATCAGATGTTCCCGCTGCACGAGAACATCGATCATCGGAGCACCGAGAGCGTGCTAACGGACGACTCGGACTCCCTGGTGAAGTCGGCACCGCTTGAGATGCTGTTCGATTCCCACTACAAGCGAAAGAGGCAGAACTCGGAGACGTACAGCGGCAATCCGAATAACGCGGCGATGCAGTCGAGCAACGCCGACGAGAACCCAGACAACGACCTGACCTCTTGTCGAGCAGTGTTCAGATCGAAGTCGCTGCAGGACACTCGAATAAGCCAGGCGAGGAACGAGAAGAACAGCTACTGCTCGGAGAGCAACGTGCAGCCGGCTACGTGCATCTACTACGAGTTCAACTTCAACGATCAGAACGACGGTGGGAACGTGGAGATGCGAATCGGAACGAAATCGGATACGATGTCGCGAAGCAACAGCCTGAAGGTGCCGAAGGAGCCACAGTCGATGCTGATCCTGAACGATTTCGTGGCACACAAGCCGCCGAAGCCGAAACGGAACTCCGCTCGGACGCAGAGCATGCGAAACAGGGCACGGCCCGCGTGGAACAAGTACGTGGACTCGTCGAGCACGCCTCGCGTCAAGTCCGATCTGGACGAGCGAGCAGCAGCGAGAACCGACACTGATGAAACGAAGCCCGACAACGGTAACGAATCTCTACACGCTTCGAAAGGCCGAATCGAGCAGCTGTTACAGTCGTCCGGCTACTCACTGCAGCCGAGCGACGACAAGGATTTGAAAAACAAGTTTTACAGCCTGCAGGCTCGCCGAAGCTCTGACAAAGGTCCCGCGGCGTACGACGCTGGCGGCCCGATGGACAACTTCGCCTTCGATCCGAGCGATCCCTCGCTTGATCAGGCCAACAGCTATCGAGCGAATGACGAGCAAGCGGACTCCTCCCGCGCGGAGAGGGATCAACGCTGTTGCTTCGAGAATCAAATACCAACGAAAGACACGCAGCAGGAGACGTACGACTCCCTAGAGCCGAACGGTAGCATAATCTGCCACGACTTGCAAGCAGCAACCGGAATGCAAAACGCCTCGAATCTACTGACGACGAACGAACGAATCGACAATCTGGACGCGAGCGTCGACCTGAGGATCACCCGAGCCATCGAAGGCACCGTCAAGCTGCTCTCCAAGGAGTTCGAGAACTTGGTCAGACGGGAACAGTACTTCATGAAGGAGAAGTGCCTGCGGATGTCGCATTGCCAGGAAACCGGCGAGAACGTGGCCAAGTTGGAGGCAGAGAGGGACAATAGAGGGTTCTGTTCCCTCAGGCGAGACATAAGGTTCCATTCCGGCGGCGAGGACAGCGACTGCGCGGACAAGTCGATGATGGAGAGCGGCTCCTCGACGTCCGCCTCGAGCTGCACGAACTCGCCGAAGAGAATGTGGCCGCCGGCCTCCCGCTGTCACAGCCACATGAAGTGGACTAAAACCTTGCCAACGATTAACCAAGCCATACTACCATCGTCCAAGCATCTGTACGCAGGTACACTCACCAAGCCACCGGAAACAGAAGTTGTTCTATCGTTCTCTACTCGTCTACTCGTCTACTCGTTTGTTCTGTATGTAGCACAAGCGGTCTTTCTCGTCTTCTCCGATGCTGAGAAACGAGACATTTTTTTCGCTGCTCGATTGTCGATCTCGATGCCCAGAGGGAACACGACCGCAATGTACACGTAGAAAAGAGAACGAAATTCTTGCGGCGAAAAGCAATGAGAGGGAGAGAGAACTCGTAGCAAACGTTCCCGCACGGTCGAGCAAGAAAATCGAGGAACGATTCGTTAAATGTTTGCCTGAACGTGACATGGAAAAACTGTAGAAGTCGTGTAAAATTACTGTACGACACCCAACAGCACGATTAAGCAACAATTTTTTTTCGTTGCCTCATTTTTCTTTGTATCATACATTTGCATCTCTCATTGCGCGTATCTCGATTACTTTAGCGGCAAAACGTTATATTCATTGTCGTTCGATCAATGTTTCTCTTTTTGTAATTTATAATGAGCCAAAAATCACTTCCTACTGACATAAATCTGTGATTTTTTGANAAATCACTTCCTACTGACATAAATCTGTGATTTTTTGAACATAATGAAAAAATTAAGTTCGATTAGTTTTCTCTTATATTTTGATGTTTTATTTAAAAAAAAAAATGAAGGAAGAAACTTTTGGCCCTCTACACTTTGATTATTTTAGTTTATTTTAGTTTATGACGATAGCGATCATGTACTTTTCAGTTTGGACACTCGAGAATTATTTCTTATCGTTTCGTTTGGCATGACGCGTGATCGACAGCATGTTTTGTCCTCACGATGTAGATCTATCCCAGTTTATCCCAGCTTATCCCTCATTTATTTATTATACTGTTTCATTAACACGACTCGTGCGTCAAAGTCGATCCTGTGCATCCCACTGCGCAGGATAGTTCGCCACACTTACCAAGTTACAAAATTACAGGATCGGCTTTGAACTTTGATCTTTGTTAATTTATTTCACGCACTCGACACACAATTTAGTGCATCTTCCCGAAATTTTATATTTACAAGGTAAACGTCAATAACCAGAAATTAATTATTTAGAGTTTACAATTCATTGCTTTCGCGTTACGCATGAGAGAGATTTACACGATCTGTAAATTTATAATTCATTGTTTTCAAATTTCTGAAAAGAAAGAGTCGGAGGTAAGTGCGACCTTCTAGACATAGATCGAAAGAAACGGTCGTGATATATGTAACAGGGGGATCCTAAGTAATGTCGGTTTTTCAGTAAACGCCATCTACCGACAATAAAAAAGAAATAAATAAGATATTATACATTTATACACGTTTCACGCCCAGCCGTTTTTGCTCAACTTTTCATTCAGGCCATTTGATGTTTTGACTAAAGATTGATGTCTTACCATACAATATTTTATTACATCATGAGTAATTAGTTTGTATAGAGTAGTTACCACATCGTGTACCATCCGTGCTACCACGCGGCGCTGCAATCAGTTTTAACTTTTCGGTTAGTAAAACAGAACCTGCCGCGTTCCAATTTGTTGAGTAAAAATAAATAGGTAAATATACGGAGATAACATTTTTTTTGTTTTTCATTTGTTTTTTTGTCTTTGCTGGAAAACAAGTTTTTTTTATTAACTTTCATAGCACTTCTTGCTATAAACAAAATGTAAAAAAATTTGGTACCAAAGTAGCAAGAAACTATAAGAGTAGTGACGTTGTGCGAACAAGCCCTTTTTATGCATTCCTTGCTTTAACAGTTAAAGTAAATCATTATATATATAATTATTAATTACTGTATATATAACAATTAAACTTATGCGCTTTGTTCTATACTGCATTTTTGTATAATGCATCATTCTTTTGGTGGAAATATATTCTACAGTCTTGAACTTGTTACAAAATATATGTTTTTAGCGCATTAAATAAATATACCAATGAAATTGGCCTGAATGGAAAGTTTAACCATCGGTGGAACGTGTTAAATAAAATGAAATTTTGTACAATATCGAGAAACGACATTACCTACGGGTACCCTTGATATTTATCTCATTAAACACATACATATTGAAAACTCTTTGAGCCAATGGAGAAAGAATCGTAGTTTAGTGCATGTGTGTGCGTGTTGTTGTCGACAGTTGGCAGTAGTGGGGGGCGAATCTCGTCAAAAGTTTTTGACAGCGAAGAGGAGGGGGGTGGCATGCGACGTGCCTGCTCGCTGAGTGATCTTTCCGTCAGCCCGCCAAATAGGTTACTGCATGGCCCGATACAAGGTACCCTTTCATTCTGCGCCACGTCCACGAGGGTTTTTCCAACGACACTCGTTCAAACGAGCCTCGGAGAACTTATATCTTGTTTCTGCGATTTAGAACGCTAGAACTACCAAGATAGTCCAAACGACCGATTTAAATGTCGAACTTGAATGTTGCTCTGTCGGTAATACTACTGCTTCGTTCAAAATATTCATCAAGAGATTTAAATGATTTTTCGTAAAATAAAAGTTACCATACAAGATTGTATTATAAAATATTCGTCCTTTTTTTTTTATTTTAATGTTTTTCATGGAAATTTTGTTCACTTCAATCGTTGGTAGTTCCAGTGTTAATCGAAACGACAGTTCTCTATTAGTTGCCAAAGTCACGGCACAAAGTAGTACGAGTGAAAATTACTTTGGAACGACCCCCTTGTTACATAGACTACAGAACTAGGGACTTGAGACAACGTTTCGATATTTTGATCATGTCATCGATGCCCTATATAAACATCTGCACGAACAAAATTTAAAGTCGTTTGAACTTGAATGTTGCTCGGTAATAGTACTGCTTCATTCAAAAACAGTTTATCTTTATTTTTCTTTTCTCTGTTTTAAAAATTTTTAAGTCTTTTATTGAACGTGCGAAATGAACATTTTTTTGTCCATGCAATTTAATAAAGATAAAGATACCTCGCACAACTTCTGCAGGAACGAATTTAAAATTACTTTGAATTTGAATATTGCTCTGTCGGTAATGTTGCTGTTTTATTCAAAATATCGAACAGTCCTGTCTTTATTTTTTTTTTTTTTTCGTACTTTTTAAATCCTATGCAATTTAATAAAGATAAAATCTTGCGAAAGGTGA